>SOZL01000033.1:16251-87511 GCA_009733165.1 Naja naja | reverse complement strand
CCACCCCTGGTCCCAGCATCATGTGACAGCAAAGTCAAGGCAGAAGCCAGTCTCACTTAACAACCGTGAAAGAAAAAGAAAATAACCAGCTGTAGGTTATATTCCCAAAAAGAAATCCATGAAGCAAGTCAATAGTGCCAGTATATACATACCTCAGCCTCCTCTCAATCCCTCGGGTTTTGGGATCTAGGGCCCCTGGGGTCCGCTGGTGTATTTTAATGCCAGGTCCGGTGAATAAGGCACCTCTTTGGGAGGTTATTGAGGAGGAGGCCGGACCTGGCCTGCATCATCGAGACCTGGCTGGGGCCGAGGGGAGTCCCTCTGGTTGATATCTCCCCCAGGTTTTCGGGTTATGCACCGTCTCGACCCCAGGGAAGGGGTGGAGGGATGGCTATTGTTGGGAGACCCTGTTTCCAAGGGAGGTCCCTGCCCAGAGATAAGGGTGTGAGTCCCTCCTCCTGAAGTTCGGGCCTAGTGGTTGGATGGGCGTGCTGCTTACATACCTGTCCCCCAGCTGTGTATCAGCCACCCTGCCTGCTTTCTCGATGCCACCGGGGTGGCGGTGGAGTTCCCAGAGCTTATAGTTCTGGGTGACTTCAACCTGCCTTCCTTGGGGGCTGTGTCGGGGTGGCCCAGGAATTCATGGCTTCCATGGAGTCTATGGGTCTGACCCAGCAGAAGGCCCGACTCACGAGGGGGCAATACCGGACCTGGTTTTTTGTCTCGAGCAGTGGCGTAGTGGTTTGGGGATGGTATTACATTAACCCATCCCATTCCATGGTCGACCACTATCTCCACGGCTGGTCTTCCATCGCCGCCCCACACCGCTGGGATGAGGAGCCACCTAGATGGTTCCTCCCAGGCGCCTTATGGACCCTGAGAGGTTCCAGGCAGAACTGGGGTTTTTCCTGCATCCCACCCACAGCCCTGCCGAGGTCCTCGCGGCTACCTGGCAACAGTCGGCCACGGGGCTCTTGACAGGGTTGTCCCCATGCCCCCTCTGCGTGGATCCGTTAGCTCCCTGGTATACCGAGGAGCTCTGGGAGATGAAGGCGTAGAAGGGGACTAGAGAGTAGGTGGAGGGCCACCGCCCGATCCGACGGAGCCCAGTTGAGAGCCCAGATTAGGACTTACCTGGTAGCTGGGGGGCAAGGGATCCATTCTACTTCCCCTCATAACATCTGGATAACTGTCTGTCTGTCGCCTGCTCCTCCTACACTTGGGGAGGTGGTGGACGGCCAGGGGCAGAGCTGAGGAATTTGGTCTTTATCTGCAGGATAAAATTGCTCGGATCCGGGAATTGCCTCGGACTTGCAGTGGTCTGAGGAAGGAGGCGGTCTGGCTAATGTAACCTGGACTGAGTTCGATCCTGTTTCTGAGGATGAAGTGGACAGGATCAGCAAGCTGAGTTCCACCACATGTTTATTGGACCCGCCCTCCTGGTTGGTTTATGCCTCCAGGGAGGTCACGCATGAGGCTGGCCCGGGCAGTGGTCAACGCTTCATTAAGGGAGGGGCTGTTCCCTGACGCTTTGAAAGAGGTGGTGGTGAGGCCCCTGCTGAAGAAGCCCCCTGACCCAGCCGTGTTGAACAACAATCCGGTCCCCAACCTTCGCTTTTAGCGCAAGGTTGTTGAGATGTGGTGGCTCAGCAATTGCCACTTTTCCTGGAGACAGACACCTGGATCCGTACCAATCGGGCTCCAACCTGATACAGCATGGAGACAGCATTGGTCATGCTGATTGATGATCTCTAGGGCTCGGGACAGGGTTTTTCCTCTGTCCTGGTCCTGTTAGATCTCTCAGGCTTTTTACCATCACCGACCATGGTATCTTGTTGCGTGTCTCGGGTTGGGAGTGGGGGCACTGTTTTACAGTGGTTCTCCTCCTACCTCTCGACGCTGCAAACAGTGTTGGCAGGGGCAGAGGTCTCTCACTTGTGGTGTGCCGGGGTCTCCGTCTCTTGTTCAACATTTATGAAGCCGCAGAGATCATCCGTGGTTTTGGGGTGAGTTACCATCAGTATGCTGATGACACGAGCTATACATCTCCACCCCGACCACATCAGTGATGCTCTCCGTGATGTCCCTGTTGTTTGGAAGCTGCACGATCTGGATGGACAGGAACATGACTCAACCCAGCCAAGACAGAGTGGTTGTGCATACCGGCATCCCTGTCCAGTTTTGAGGTTCCATCTTTGGTCATGGGGAGGAGGTGTTACCCCCGTGGACAGGGCATGGGAACCTGGGGTTCTCCTGGATTCATGGCTCAAGCTGGAGGAGCAGGTGGGAGCCGTGGCCAGGGGCCTTTGCCCAGGTCGGCTGGTTCGCCAGTTGCCCATATCTGGACCGAGATGCCCTGCGCGATCACTCAGGCTTCGTGGTCTCCCCACTGGACTACTGTAATGCTCTCTATTTAGGGCTGCCCTTGCATACCACTTGGAGGCTTCAGCTGGTGCAGAATTGCCAGCGGGTAGTGGGAACCCGATACTCCATGTCACACCTCTCGTGGCCTGCATTGGCTTCCTGGTTGCCCTCGGGTGAATTCAAGGTGTTGGTGCTAACATTCAAAGTCCTGCATGGCATGGGTCCAGGATATTTCTGGGCGACTCCTCCCAGCATCAAGTACCAACCGCCCTGTCAGGGTGCACAGACGGGGGTCTCCTCAGGGTGCCATGTGCTCAATGTCGCTTGGGAACCGGGGGAGGGCCTATTCTGTGTGCCCCCACTCTATGGAATCTTCTTCGCTGGAGCTCTGGTTGGCTCGATCTCGCACCTTCCGCCACGAGTTAAAAACTGGCTGTTTTCACAATCTGGGCTGTGCTGACTCTTGGGGGCTTGTCCTTTTAATTTGGGGTTTTAATTGCTTATTCGGCTTATAATTTGTTTAATATAACTTTTAAGTAATTTATTGTTGTATTGTATTTTAGTTGTGAGCAGGAGTCCTTTGGGAGAGGGGCGGCATATAAGTCAAATAAATAAATAAATAAATAAATAAATAAATAAATAATTAATTAATACCTACATACATACATATACATACATATATAACACATATATAACATACACATATACATATATATATATACATACACACACACACACACATATAAAAGCTGATAATGCAAAAATGTTTAAAAAATTAAAAAGAAAATTAAAAAAAAAAAGAAAAAAGAAAAGATCCCATAATAATCCAAAATGGGGAAAAAAGAAGGAAAAAAGTTAATCCAATAACAATGAGAGGAGTCAGTCTCTCCAAATAAAACATCACCAGCTGCAAATTATAATCCAATTTGTCCAAATGAATATTTCTTTTCAGTTATTATATTCCCTCCACAGAGCAAGCCAAGACACCAACAAATGCAAAAGTGAGAGAAGCCAGTAAAAAGGAAAAGAAAAGCAGGTTATAATATGGTCCAAGAGAGAGGGGAAGGGCTTTGATCTTCAATTCCCAGCTGTTTAATTTATTTCCCAAGAGCTGCACCTATTTGGAACAAAAGTTCCAGCGCTCTACCCCCACCCCACTCTCTTCTGGAGTCAAAACAGCCTTTATCTTCCATTCCTCACAGTCCCCGCCCTACCTACGTTGGTCTTTCCTCTCAATCTCTTCTATTTTCTTTTTAGCCATCCGATGGCGCTGTTGCGCTGCTTTTCCATTCCCTCTTCTTTATACTATTTCATAAAGTTTTGGTTCTTATATTTTACAGGTGAACTCAGGAGAAAAAGAGAGTAAAACAATCCAGCAGGCCATTCTTTGTCCCTTCTGCCTTCTGGGATCTCCCTAAAACTGGCGAAAGAGGCTTTCGAGTGCTTGGCATTGTGGTGCTGATAGCCTTTAACCTGGCTTGTTCCTTGCCTCATTTAGTCTCATTTCAGGAGCATGGAAGCCATATGAATTAAAAAAAAAATATACAAATAAACAAATAACATCTCTTTTAAAGTTGACAGCAGGTGGGATGCTACCGTTCAGCCCAGTTCTATAGAACCTGCAGCTGCGAAGAGCAGCTGACACCGAACCGGTTCTGTGTTTGGCCCACCCGCCTGCCCAGGCTCCAGGCTGTCCTTTATTCCCTGCTTTTCCCTCCTCAGCTGCTCTCGTGGCACAGCTGAGGTTGAAAAGCAGGAAACAAGAGGATTTTCAAATGCTGCGCACCTTGTCAGCTGTCAGGCAGCACAGCTGATGATTTCTTGCAAACGCTGCACATGCACGCATGTTATGATTGTCCGCAGTTCGGAGAACTGGCAAATCACTCCACTGGCTGGCCCCACCCTGCCCTGCCCACTCACTCCTTACCTGGCATGCAAGCCATCCAACTTGCCTGGTTTGGTAAGCTGCTATTTTTCTTTTTTTTCCCCTGACCATCAGCTGTTCTGCTCTGCCGGGAGATTTAGATTAGCTAGAAAGCAGGAAACCATTGCATTTCTTGCTTTCTAGCTGATCTAAAGCAGAGCCGAACCTTCCTTAGGACTGAAGCTTCTACTTTTCAGTGCAGTCTCAGGTAGCAGATTGCAGAAAGGTAGATGTGTGAGTGAATCTGTGATTCTGTGAGCAACTCAATCTGCCTGCCTGATTTGCCTGCTTTTGGGTAAAAGTTGCTTTTTTTAATAAAAAATTCAATATTTACATACATGGTGTGTTGTGAGATAATTTTGTGAGTTTGCTTGCTAGCAAATTTTATGTGACAGACTCAGGTAGCAGATTGCAGATAGATAGATCTCCAAGTGAATCTGTGATTCTGTGAGCAACTCAATCTGCCTGCCTGCTTTGCCTGCTTTTGGGTAAAAGTTGCTCTTTTTTATTAAAAAAATCAATGTTTACATCAATATTTATAATATTTACGTACAAGCCATGCCCACCCAGTCATATGACCACACCCACAAATTAGGCCACACCCACAGAATCAGTTGTTAAGAAATTTGAATCTCATCCCTGCTTGACAGCCCTAATTTGTAAAGGGTGTCAACTATTTTTTCCCTTTGTATCTTAATTGACACTGTTTTGGATTTCTTTTGAAGGGGAGCAGCTTTGCAATATTTTATTTATTTATCTATAAAATTTATAGGCGCCTATGTTACCTCAAGGTAACTCTGGGCAAGTTACTTTGAGGTAGTAATTTTTGTAGCCCAGAAGAAACCTTTGCAGATCCTACTGGTCAGAATTTTTTTTGTTTATTACTGTTTTATACTACATTAATAAATACAATATAATAAAAATTTAATGAATCTTTAGACTCAATTTTATTCTAAAATTTAACATGAATAGTTTATCAATCTGAAAAACATGGATATATGAAGAATAGAGGAATGGATATTAACATGGCCATGAGGAGAAACCCACCTGTTGTCCTTAATGTTTCAACCGTTTCTCAATTCCATTCCTCCAGACTTAATAAGTAGAAAAGTGCTAGTTGTATCTCTTGTATGTATGTATGTTGTTTATTGAATAGTCCAAAGGCCTTTTCAAAGATCACATGGTTAGAAGAAACCTTACGGTTACAGAAATGACAATCTAAAATATAACATATATAACATTAAAATTAAAGATATAAGTATTCAATATATTTATAAAGATTAAAATATTAATTAACATAGCTCCTTTCTAGTTCAGCTCATCTTTCTTGCAATCGATAAAATTCTTTTCAATATAACTGGCTCAGTATTCCGTCATCCTTTGAGATAGCCAGTGATTGCCCTTATCAGAGAGGAAGAGTCTGCTTTCAATAGAAATATTAGCTTATGCCTTCGTCCCAGTGGGAAATTTATCCACGATTGGGGCGAGATATTTTTTCCTTACTTCCCCGTACAAACTACAATCAAATATTATATGCAGTGTATCCTCTATTGCATTTGCCCTGCATACACATGTTCTATCATTATACCGGATTTTCCGATAACGGCCAAATTTAACGTTAGTATCTAGGAGTTCAAATCTAAATTTGACAAATAGTTCTCTCCAATGATGGCATTTCTAGGTATAAGTATTTTCCAGGGTAAAGTTGTTTTGGCTACTGTCAGTAGACCAAGGGAACCATTAGTTGATAAAGTTGCTATGTCTATTTGCCCATGGACATCTTTAATCCGTTGTTTAACTTGTTTCAATGTGTCACACAATGGAAATCCTAAGCCATATCGATTCAAAATTTCTGACAGCCGAATTAGCCAGGAATATCTTTGAAAGTTTAGGATCTGCTGTTTGTCTAGGCAGATTTTAGGAAGTCTACTGACTTCCATCTGGGTCACTTTTAGCCAATAGGGTACTGCCCTAGTAATCATATAGGTGTACAGTGAAAAACATCCTAATTCGGCTCTGCAGCTGCCCAGTATCTCTTGTAATCTTTTGGGACTAGTTAGAGCTTTCATATTTATCTTACTGAAGACCAAGGACTACTTGTTTAATATTTATTTCTATCTCCATTTTCCATAAATGGTGAGTCCTAACTCTTTCCTTTGGCATTCCTTCTTTTGCTCTGCTCAGTCCCTGCCTCAGTCCAGGTGTGTGGAAAGTTGTTGTCCTGGATTTGTCAAGAGGTCTCAAGAAGGAGAGCCAGTTTGCTGCTATGACTGCATTCCTTGTCCAGAGGGACCTTCTCCACTCAGGAAGGTGGGTGACACTGAAAAATAAGGCAGGCATTGCAGAGAATTTTGATGAAAGTCCAATTAACATGTGCATTGAAACTCAACTCTTCTTGTTTATGTTCAAAATGCCTGGTTTCTTACCTAAAGGGACAAATAGAAAAGGATCTTGAAGGGGAGGGTAGAGAAGTGATAGGAGCCTGTGGCAGATTAGGTAAACTTTACTTCTAGCAGAGAAAATATCCCTTTTCCTTTTTAGCTTGGATGTTTCTGCCACATTTATCTTTCAAGGAACATTGTTCTTCAAAACTTGAGGAATTGTTTTAGGTGCACCTCCTGTAAGGAGATATATTACCACTGTTCCCAGTAGCCTCTCTAGATTATTTTCAGGACTAATTTTCTCTGCCACTCAACCAATTTCAAAAGATAGGCATTATCTGGATTAGGGTTAGGGTTAACCACCCTAGACCAAATTATCTTTACTAAGAAGTACCCTCTGTCAGAGCCCAGTAAATTTATGAGGAAAGGCTAGCTGATTCATTATCTACCTATAATAATGGAGATTCATTACATAGGAAATCATTCAAGTCCTAAGACTTTTTCTAATATCACACAATGTACAGTATATAGATATTTAAAAATGATATACTTATAATCTTTTTTTCTGTAGAATTGTTAAGAAATGCATCTTGGAAAATATTCCTATTATCATCTGTTGCCCCAAAAAGGCATTTCTTGAAATGTCAAAGGACAGAACATTAAAGAAATATTGGTTTCTTTTGCTTTCTCAGATACAGAAAAATGCACCAAGTGTGCAGATGATAAATACGCAAATGAGGAGAGAGTCCAATGTATCCCCAAAGTTATTACTTTCCTGTCTTATGAGGAACTTCTGGGCATCATCTTGTCTCTTTGCCCTGCTCTTCTTCCTAACCACAGGCCTTGTTTTAACCATCTTCATTAAACATGGAGAAACTCCTCTTGTCAAAGCCAACAACCGGGACCTCTCCTACATCCTCCTTGTCTCCCTCCTGCTTTGCTTCTTGTCTTCTTCTCTCTTCATTGGTCAACCAAGGAAAGCCAACTGCCTTCTCCGACAGATGGTTTTCAGCCTCATCTTCTCGGTTGCCGTTTCTTCTCTCTTGGCCAAAACCATCACAGTGGTGCTGGCTTTCCTGGCCATAAAACCAGGAAACCGAGTGAAGAGGTGGTTGGGGAAGAGCTTGGCCAACTCCATCATCCTTTCTTGTTCTGCTGTCCAAATTATCATCTGCTCCATCTGGCTGGGAGTTTCTCCCCCCTTCCCTTACTCTGACCTCCACTCCCAGCCTGGAGAGATCATCCTGCAATGCAACGAAGGGGCCGTTGTCATGTTCTACGTCACCCTCAGCTACATGGGCTTCCTGGCTGCCATCTGCTTCATGGTGGCTTTCCTGGCCAGGAATCTGCCTGGGGCCTTCAACGAAGCCAAGCTGATCACCTTCAGCATGCTGGTCTTCTGCAGTGTGTGGGTGACCTTTGTGCCCACCTACCTGAACACCAAAGGGAAATACATGGTGGCTGTGCAGGTCTTCTCCATCCTGGCCTCCAGTGCTGGCTGCTGGGCTGCATCTTCATCCCCAAGTGCTACATTATCCTTCTGAGGCCAGAGCTGAACACAAAGGAGCATCTCACAGCCAGAGGAAATGTAAAACATAACACATCATACCATGATATTTAAAGAATAAAATTTCCTTTTATTTGAAAGAATAGATTAATTATTTCCACTTAGATAATATGCAGGAGTCAAAGAATAATATATGTATATGTTTTCAAATGTGAAATAGTTGAATGACTGGAATTCTTGTATTTTCCTATTCATCCCAATAAATCTAGCTGAAGAGAATCCTGTGAAAGTCATTCAGTGGAATTTAATATTTGGCAACAAGAACCAGACAGGTTATGGAAAATTATTTGAGCATTTATTCCTACTAACAATGGCTGAAAGTATAGATGTGTGAGAAAGAGATGGTAGGAAAAGAGGGAAGATGCTCCAAGAGTTGTAGGATATTCTTCTTGAGAACATCACCCTTCACACCAAGAGGTGGGGCCCCTGAAGGCTCTCTTGCTTAGAGACCCAGTCAGCAGCCCTTTTCTGCAGCTGTTCCTCCCCTGGGAAAGAGGGTTTTCTATGAGATCCAGCATCCTCCTTCCATCCCTTTATTGGGTGATAAGGACCCCTTGGACAGCGAATCGAACCCCTTCTCCCCAGCCCTCAGGACTGCAACCTGTGAAAGGCATTGCAAGTGAAATCCCCAGGTTTCCCAGAGCCGGCACTGGTGAATCAGCTGCTCCTAAGAACATCTTCTCTGATGTCCTCCTCACCTGCCTGGCTGGACACTTCTTGCTGGGAGGCACTGGGTGAAGCAGCTGCTTAGAAGCGTGCTTTGGCTTTGGCCCCCAGAGACCTCTTCACCCCAGTTCCCCAGGCAGCCCTTTTGGTGGGACTCCTGCAGCCTCAGAGCTCTGACGGCAAGGAGGGAACAGGTGCAGAACCTCTTGCTTAGCCCTCTTCCCCTGCAGCTGGCTGGGAGGAAGCGATGCAGCCAGCGGCTCTGCTGCTTTCTTGCCTGCTGCACTCCTGTGGCTTCCCAGAGAGGCTCTCAGCCAGCCCTGAGGGGGCTTAGGTGGGGAGAAGGGGTGGGCAAGGGGAGGGCTCAGGCCAAGAGGATGAGGGCCCAGAAAATGAAAGCTGTTAAAATAAAGAGAAATAGTAGAGAAAAAGAAGGGGGGAGGAACCCAGCCCCCCTTTCTTAACCAGCTTGCAAAGGTCTGCCGAGTAAGGCAGGGGAGAAATAGGGGCTTGTGCAAGGTGTGGGGTTCCCTCTTGAGCACAACCCGAGCCAAAATGGCCCTGAAAAGTGGTGATTTCACCTGTTCACCTGCCTGTCAGCTGAGCAGCTCCCCTGGTCTTCCCCAGGGGATGGGGCCCTTCTTGGGTGCTGAGGAAACGCCCTCCTGGGGCTCAGCCCTTGCCTGCCTTTGTGGCTCTCCCGGAGCGAGATCCAGTCTTTTCCTTTCCCTTTGGGTCTTGGGGCTCCCATTTTCACAGGCAGGAAATCCAGGCATCTCTGCGCCACTTCAGAGCAACTAACTGATACACAGAATACATTTCATCTCATTCTTCTGCTGACTTTGAAGCCCCATTTGGGTCAGAATCAGAAGTGACTCCTGGGTGCTTTCCTAATGGGGCAGAGCAAGAACCTTCCAGGAAGCCATGGAGCCCTACCCAAGCTTGTGGGCAGCCGCTGCTCACTCTCCCTCCTCAGGTGGCCTAGTGGTCAAGGAAGCAGGCTAGAATCTGAGAGGCTCAGGGTTGAATCCCACCTCTGGCATGAAAGTTGGCTGGAGGGGCCTCTGGGCCAATCCCCTGATCCCAGAAGTGAACTGTCAGCCTTTGTGCACCTGTGATCAAGACACAACCACCCTTTGTAAGATGGATTAATTAGAGCAACGAAAGTGAATGCAGCTGTCTTTGCTTCTCTGGATCTTCCCAAATCTGGACTGAAGGTTTCACTCTGGGAGAGGCAGAAGAAGTATGGAAGGCACCACCAAGGAGGGGCTGCCTTTGCCAAAACAGCCACACCTGCCACGGTCCAGCAACACCTCCCTGGTCCTTCTGTTCCCTAGACTAGCCATTTCCAGTTCCTGCATTCATTCATTGTAGGTTTTAGTCAGGTTGAATCTCTTGATCAGTTTCCATCCATTGTCACTTGTCTAGATTATATGACCAGGAGAAGGAAGGGAAGGAAGGGAAGGGAAGGAAGGGAAGGAAGGAAGGAAGAGAAGAGAAGAGAAGAGAAGAGAAGAGAAGAGAAGAGAAGAGAAGAGAAAGATTCAGATACTTCTCTGACTCACCTACAGATCTGTGCCCTGTTTACAAGGTCTTCCTTGTTTAATCACATTGTTAAAGCTGGCTTTTTCTTCAAAGGTAGGAATTCTTGGAAGATGAGAAAATGGGGGGATTGATTGGCGGCAGGCGGCTTGTCCTCCAAGGTCGAGAGGTTGAAGGGGTGCCTGCAGGAGGGCTGTGTGCTCCTCCTCCTCTCCAAAGAGGGGCGAGGGTTTGGCCAATGTGGGACAATAGTCATTCTTACATCATTCAATTGCTCTCTTTGTCAGGACATTTCCCGTATTCAACTAAGATATGGCTAAAAGTTAAATACAATATTCCATTATTCCTTGATCAGGGTTTTGATCACCTGGCTGTGATTGCCATCCTGACCTTTCTGAACCCTTCCCCAGATGCTGCTTGACTTCTGCACTTTGGGGTGAGAGAGAATTGCCCTTCATTTATTCTGTCTGGTGCTATTCAAATATATTCTGAACATTGATGGGTTTAACATGTTTTCCTTCTTACTTCTTCTGAAATACATTTCAGCTCAGCATCTGCTAAATAGAAAGGTGGATATCTTTGATTTTGTTTGATAAGGGCTTTTCTTGGGATTTCTTTGTGTTCTTCTTCTGCTCGTATAGAGTTTTCTTTAATCAAGACTTTCACCCACACCATTACACATCTCTTCTCCTTTATCTTCTCTGCTGGATTTGATCGCTGGGCTTCAAAGTGGCAGCTGCTTAGAAGGCTCATTTCCTTCCCCAAAACCATATATTGATTATTGCAGCAGGCCGACATGGTGTAGTGATGAAGCCAAAATCTAGGTTAAAATCCCAACCTGCCTCTGGAGGTTTCTGAGTGACTGTGGTTAGTTCCTCTCTTTCAGCACAACAGCCCTCAGAGGCCATAAAAGGATGGGAGGCCCACGTGGGAGATTCTGGTATATTATTATTATTTATTATTTGTTTTGACTTGTATGCCGCCACTCTCCAAAAAGGACTCGGGGCGGCTCACAGATAAAAACACAGAACAATAAATTATTTAAAAGAAATTAAACTAAACAAGCCAAAATACAACTATAAAACCGAATTAAAATCAAATTTAAAACCCACCCTCTCCCCAGGAGATCAGTCCAGCCCAGCCTGTAAAACAACCAGGTTTTAGCGCCGGAAAGAGGAGATCGGGAGCCAGCCGGAGCTTAAGGATAGCTGGTTCCATAAAGCGAGGGCGATGCAGAATAGGCCCTTCCCGGTCACCGCAAGCTGACATTGTCGTGCGGACGGCAACCCGAGAGTCCCAACCTGTGTGCTCGCAGAGGCGACCAGTATTTGATATCGGCAGGAGCGGCTCCCATAAGTATCCCGGACCCATGCCATGAAGGACTTTGAATGTTAACGTCAGAACCTTGAATCGCACCTGGAGGCAACTGGCAACCAATGCAGCTCGCGCAGGAGGGCGTAACATGGGATTGGGAAACTCCATCACAACCCAGCGTGACGCATTCTTTGAGTTCCCAACAGAAAGCTGTGAAAAGACTTTTTGAAAGGCAATTTTAAAATAAAGAAGCTGTGGACTTTGCCTTTTGGGGCTATGTAAATGCATTATACTTAAGATGACCAGATTTTAACATTGGTAAAGTGGGACACCATTGACGGGGGGTTCTTGATTAAAAATTTGCATGTAAAAATTGCATTAATTTGCATTAATTTGCATTAATTATAAAATTAACAAAAATAATATAAAACTCATATCCTGGCAAAATAGCCACATGGCCTTAGGGGATGTTTAGGGTCCTAAGTCTGAGATATATTTCCACCACACAGCTGACTTTTAGCTCTGTATGGCAGACTTCTGCTTTACTATTTAATAAAAATCCTAAATGGATCTATGTTTTGTATCATGTTCATCATAACTTAATTACCTGCAGTGAAGATTAAGATAATTAAAAGTGTTGGATGTTAGTTTATATGAAGCAAACAGGTGCTGAATAAGCTTTAGTGTAATATCAAATACTTCATTTATTGGCAAGTATCTTAATGAAAGGACACACATATATTATTGTTAGCATTTTTTTCTAAAATTGCTGTAACATAAATGTTTTATGCTAGCTTTCTCCCACCTTGTGCCTCCCTTTCTAGTGCTAAAAGTGAAGTCTCTGTCATTCTTGTGAGTAGGTTTAAAATGATACAACTTTAATCCAAACCATCAAAAGACTTAAATTGTATGTATTTCCCCTCTCTTACACTCCTGAGTTTAATCCATGATTCCCTCCTCCCCCATAATGTGATTCAGAGGAGAGGTTTGAATGCAAAGTTTCAGTGGGACATGAATGGGTTCAGCTGGCTTTTAATGAAACCAGAAGGAGGTCCAGTTCGGGCTCAAAATGTTGACCACACTGAGCAAAACTCCTGGGCAATAAGTGATGTTTTTAGTTTCTTACACCCTTCCTGCTAACTGAACAGTATTTATCTTCATTTAGAGAAAAAAAAGATGTTGCATCTACAATGCATATAAAAACAGCCCATTAAGTACTAGAACATGTTCTTCCTTATGCCTCAGTTAAAGTCTTTAATTATTTTTACCAAATCCTGCGAAGCTTGCTTTCTCCAGTGCTGTTATTTCCTATTGTAAAATTCAGCCTAAAGATATCCCCCTGTCAGTGCAAATAAAGCAGTTTCAGGTGGTCCCAGTTTTCTAAAAGTTGGGGAAGCTGCTTTAAGCATTTTCCTCCTATTCTTCTGTGGTAAATCTAGGTGCATTTTAAAATATGACTTTGGTACAATTTCAGAGTGAAAGAACCGAAATCTTAAACCAGTGGCAGTCTGAGCCTGGTAGTAATAGTAAATTTTCTTCCTCTTTCACAGCTTCCATTCAGCCTCCCTTCAAGGCTCGTCCCTATTTAGAAGCAGCATTTGTCATCAGAGGAGCCCCCTCACCTTTCCACATTTATTTCCATGGTAACCTTTTTAAGGCATTCTGCAGACTGAAAACTACTTTTGCTTTTTCATCATGCAGGCTGCCACTGTGAAGAGTTCAGTGTATATCTACACTTCTGAATTAATATAAAAGAATATGCAGCAGTTTGCATGGACAGTTTGTTTTTAAGATGAGTTACTTATAAAGGAACTACGGGGCAGCCTACATGCAACCTACTGTCAGCACATTGTTTACTAAAGGAACCACAATCTAAATTGATTAATTAATTGATTAACTTTGGGACATGTTTGATCAGAATGGATGTTCTATCCAGTCAGCTGGACAATTTCCTGAATTCACTTCAAGGAAAATCTGGTCAGATGGAGATAGAGAGAGAGAGAGGAGCGAAGAGTGAGTCTTCTCCCCACTCAGCGCGTCCTTCCTAACCCCCCCAGTCTCTATGCAGGGCTCGCTTACCTGCCGAAGTGACCGAGGGTCTCGAAGAGCAGCTCGAAGTTGCGAGACATGGCTGGGGACGCGCAGCGGTGTGCGAGGCAGACAGAGTCCCATGGCAAGTTCCCTCCTCCTGCCCCACCAGAGCCCGCCTGTCGGGAAGGGGCATCACCTTCATCCTTCCTGTCCAATGGACCCTTCAGCCAGGCGAGTGGGCTGCCATATCCCAAGCCCTGGCAGCGCGGTGGGTGCCCCCCCCACGGGTGCTCACCAGCCATGACCCCGCCTCTTTTTCCTGCACAGCCTCTGCCGCCCACCGCTAGTCCCATCCTTTCCAGCAGAAGTGACCCTTGCAGGGATTCGACCCGTGAGAAGGAGGGGGGCTGGGAAGATAAGCCAAGCAGCTTTCCAAGAAACGCCGTCCCTCCCTAATGCTTTCACCAGCCCAAGCGCAGGCACAGTGGGGGGAAAAGCACGGCGCACCGTGCGAAGGAGGCCTCTGCGGTCAGTGTTCTGAATTCTGTGCCTGAAAGAAGGCCGAGGGAAAACTTTTGGAATCCTGGGGATTCCATTATTTATTTATTTATTTATTAATTCAACTTATATGCCGCCCCCTCTCCCAAAGGACTGGCTCACAGTAAAAGAAAATACAACAATAAATTACCTAAAAAGCGTATTAAACAAACTAAGCCGAATTAACATTAAAACCCCCAAAAATTAAAATCAAGAAAACCCAAGGAGTCAGCATAGCCCAGATTGTAAAAACAGCCAGGTTTTTAACTCGTGGCGAAAGGTACGGAGATCAGGAGCAAGCCGGAGCTCCAGTGGAAGGAGATTCCATAAAGTGGGGCCGCCACAGAATAGGCTCTCCCGAGTCCCCGCCAAGCAACATTGAGTCGCAGCGGCACCCTGAGGAGGCCCTGCCTATGCGCCCGGGCGGTTGGTACTTGAAACTGGGAGGAGTCGTTCTCATAAATATCCTGGACCCATGCCATGTAGGACTTTGAATGTTAACACTAAAACCTTGAATCTCACCCGGAGGGCAACCGGAAGCCAATGCAAGTCGCAGGAGGGGTGTAACATGGGAGTATCGGGAGGCTCCCAACACTAGCCGGCCGCATTCTGCACCAGCTGAAGCCTCTGAGTGGTATGCAAGGGCAGTCCTAAGTAGAGAGCGTTACAGTAGTCCAGTCGGGAGACAACGAGGGCCTGAGTAATCGTGCGCAGGGCATCCCGGTCCAGATATGGGCGCAGCTGGCGAACCAGCCAGACCTGGGCAAAGGCCCCCCTGGCCACGGCTCCCACCTGCTCCCACCTTACTTGGACTGTATTCTTTCTAATAGATGAGACCGTGGACTCATAAAGTTTGGAAGAGCTGCTTTCACCCTAAGTAAAGCAAAGTAAGTACCTGATAATCTTCTGCTAATAAAATTGGGACTTTTTTAAAACGCCATGGGATGCGGGACAAATTATTAAAACTCGGGACTGTCCTGGCAAAAGCGGGACGTCTGGTCACCTTACTTCAGGGGGAAACGGGGCCCTGAAGCCCAGAAAGGAAAGGGAACGGAGGAAAGCCCGGAAAGGGAACGGAGGAAATGAGGGTGGAGGGACTGCTGGGTGGCACCTGGGTCTCTTGGGAGGGCAGTTGAGGGCGCCTGGCTCGGCTATGGGAGGGGCATGTGAGGGAGCGGCACAGATGCACTTTTGGGGGCAGTGGATCTGGGAGGGAAACTCTCGCCAAGGAAGAGACGGGAGGGAGGGGGTAAGGGTGGTCCACAGATGTCCTGAAGCCAAGGCCACTGTGAGGGGTCCCTGCTGAAGAGCACAGCATTTTGTCTCTGGAGATCTGAGACTGTCAGGCTGATTCAGGTATTTGTAGCTACCAAACAATCCAAAGAAAAGGGAAGGGATCTTTCTCCCTCCCCATTCAAGGCAGGGGATCCAGACAGGATGCAAATTCCTCCTCCTTCCTTGGGATCACCTGGATTTTGTCCCCAGACAGGATATCCCACAGAAGTGATGCCTTCTCTTTATTTATTGCAGAGACTGATGTGGATGTTCACTTCATGTGCAGCATCTCTGGGTGGGTCAGTGCAGGAGGATAAAGCATAAGCCCCAACAAAAGGACCGTAAACACCAACAGGAGCCCATCTGGTGCCCCCCAACGACTCATTTCTCAAAGCCTCTGGACTCCAGTCTCCACCTGCCCCAAGTATCAGGGGAAAGAATTGGCTGTGGGGGTTCTGATCACTCAATTAGGGGAGAGGGGAAGATGCAGGATCTCATTAGAAAAAAAACCTTCACAGGGAGGGGCAGCAGTGGGAAGTTGTGCCCACTGGGTCTCTTGGGATGGCAACATCTAAGCAAGAGAGCCTTCAGGGACACACTCAACCTGCATTTGGTGCAAAGGGCAATGCTTCTCATGGAGATGACCAAACCACACTGACCTTCCAACTAGAGTCTTTTCCTACTCACTCTTTCTCACACACATATACTTTCAGCCACCGTTACTAGGAATAATTGCTGAAATTGCTTTTATAAGGTATCTGGTTCATTGGTGGTTGCTAAATATTAAATTCCTTTGAATGACTTTCACAGAGTTCTCTTTAGCTAGATTTATTGGGATGAATAGGAAAATACAAGAATTCCAGTCATTCAACCATTTCCCATTTAGAAACATATACATATATGATCTTCATTGATTCTTGCATGCCATCTAAGAGGTAATCATTTATGTCTTCTTTCAAATAAAAAGGTAAAATGCAGTCAGCCAGTCTAAACAAATAACACAATTGCATAAAGGGATGCAATTCTTCCAATATCACAATTGTGTTGTATTTCATGTTTTTATGTTTGTTCTGGCTGTGAAATGCTCCTTTGTGTTCAGCTCTGGCCTCAGAACAATAATGAAGCACTTGGGGATGAAGATGCAGCCCAGCAGACCAGCACTGGAGGCCAGGATGGAGAAGACCTGCACAGCCACCATGTATTTCCCTTTGGTGTTCAGGTAGGTGGGCACAAAGGTCACCCACACACTGCAGAAGACCAGCATGCTGAAGGTGATCAGCTTGGCTTCGTTGAAGGCCCCAGGCAGATTCCTGGCCAGGAAAGCCACCATGAAGCAGATGGCAGCCAGGAAGCCCATGTAGCTGAGGGTGACGTAGAACATGACAACGGCCCCTTCGTTGCATTGCAGGATGATCTCTCCAGGCTGGGAGTGGAGGTCAGAGTAAGGGAAGGGGGGAGAAACTCCCAGCCAGATGGAGCAGATGATAATTTGGACAGCAGAACAAGAAAGGATGATGGAGTTGGCCAAGCTCTTCCCCAACCACCTCTTCACTCGGTTTCCTGGTTTTATGGCCAGGAAAGCCAGCACCACTGTGATGGTTTTGGCCAAGAGAGAAGAAACGGCAACCGAGAAGATGAGGCTGAAAACCATCTGTCGGAGAAGGCAGTTGGCTTTCCTTGGTTGACCAATGAAGAGAGAAGAAGACAAGAAGCAAAGCAGGAGGGAGACCAGGAGGATGTAGGAGAGGTCCCGGTTGTTGGCTTTGACAAGGGAAGTTTCTCGGTATTTCATGAAGATAATTAAAACAAGGCCTGTGGTTAGGAAGAAGAGCAGGGCAAAAGAGACCAGGATGATGCCCAGAAGTTCTTTATAAGACAGGAAGGTTATAACTTTGGGGATACATTGGACTCTGTCCTCATTTGGGTATTTATCATCTGGACACTTGGTGCATTTTTCTGTATCTGAGAAAGCCAAAAACAGTATTTCTTTAACACTATTCTTTTAACTTCTAGGGACAATTGCTTATAACAGGAGCATTTTCCAAGATGTGTTGCTTAACCATTCCACAAGAAAAAAACTGATAATATAATTTTCTAATACCTTTATAGCTAGAGTATATGAAATTGGAGGATTTGTAGTGCATTCTGAATAAACAAAAATATAGTTGAGCTTCAATGAATGTTTTAATTTGCTCTTTTCATCAAAATGTTCTGGATAAATCCATTTCCATCAGGCCTTCTTTTCCTCCAGTGTCACCCACCTTCCTGAGTGGAGAAGGTCCCCTTGGACAAGGAATGCAGTCGTAGCAGCAAACTGGCTCTCCTTCTCGAGCCCTCTTGACAAATCCAGGAGGACAACTTTCCACACATCTGGACTGAGGCAGGGACTAAGGAGAGAAAAATAAGAATGCCAAAGGAAATGTGTTAGGACTCTCCATCCATGGAAAGTAGGGATATAAATAGACATTAGTCTCTGTGCCTCACTGAGGTAAATATGAAACCTCTGGTTCATTCTAAACAGATGTACAAGGTATACAAACTGGAAGATTATTTAATTATTGCCTTTTCCTTTTGCAAAAAAGTTGTTTTCTGCTTAATAAAGTCTGGAGGAATGGAATTGAGAAAAGGTTTAAACATACAGCGGCAACCAAAAGGTTCCTCCTCATGGGCCTATTAACACATATTCCGCCATTCTTCCTATAGCCAAGATTTTTAAGTAGGATCATTTATTCATAGTAAATTTAAAAATAAAAATTATTGTAAAGATTTAGTATACTTTTATTCTATTAGATTTATTAAAATAGAACAGAAATGGGACAAGAAAAGAGCCTTCTAACCAGTAGGATCCAGAAAGTTTTCTTCTGCAGTTAATTAATTACATTTATAGGCCACCCATCTTAAAAGGTAAAGATTCCCCACATATGTGCTAGTTGTTTCCGGCTCTAGGGGCGCTGCTCATCTCCGTTACAAAGCCGAAGAGCCAGCACTGTCCGAAGATGTCTCCATGGTCATGTGGTCAGCATGACTAAATGCCGAAGGTGCATGGAACGCTGTTCCTTCCCACCTAATTGGTCCCTATTTTTCTACTTGCATTTTTATGTGCTTTCGAACTGCTAGGTTGGCAGATGCTGGGACAACTAACGGGAGCTCACTCCCTTATGCAGTGCTAGGGATTCGAACTTAGCCACTGAGCCACGGCCACCCATCTTACCTCAAGGGAATTTCAGCATAAATTGAAAACCTGCTCAGTCCCCTGGAAAGGAGTTCCACCTCCCAGTTAAAAGAAAAAGAAAAATTGCTTACAAATTAGGGCTCTCAACTTTAAAGGAAATTTTTGTTTTGTTGTTGATTTGTATATTTATTTGCTCAACTTGTTTATCTGCCATACTGGAGAATTGAGACCAAAACTGATTGTCTAGAACTGGAGTGGGAAGAGATGGAGGTGAGGTCATGAGAACGTGTCCCCCAAACTGGGCAAGTCAGGGAACTTTTGCTGCAGCCAATGGGACGCGAGGCTGAGCCCTGCGTCAGAAAAGGATATTTCTAAAGCCCAGCTAGTTATCCTAGAAAAGGACCTTCCTGTTGAAGAACTACAATCATTGGGCACCAAGAGGCATGGATAGACAGACCCACAATTTTCTCCTACCTTGTTGAGAAACTTTAGTCTTGAGAGAGTATCTTGGAGGATGAACAGTCTCTGTTTTTCGAAAGTTGCCAGAACCTCTTTTCTGGGGTCCTCCTTGGGAGAACCAAGAAGCCCCAGAGGCCCAGATCTGCTAATAGATCTCCATTTGGGTCCATGTAGAGTTTCAAGATGGAAATATTGCAAAACTCATTATTCTCCAGGAAAGGATGGAACTAGAATGGGAACATCCAGGAATTTTAAAAGGAGAAAACATGGTTTCTTATCCGCATGACCTATTCACATTTGAATCTTCTACAGTTGTCTAACTTGCAAATATACAGAATTAGGAGAACAGGTGTCACCACATTCTTCACAAGTGAATGAAAAAGGTTCAGAAAAAATTGTTAAACATACATACATGCATGCATGCATGCATGCATAGATGATAGAAACAATCAATTATAAGGAACATTCTAGAACAGGTGACAAATAAATTGAAGAACAGAAAAAGAGATATATATACTCCTTGAAAACAGCAGATTGATTACCAGAAAGCATGTTTTCAAGAAGAAAATTGGCTAATCTTACCCCTAAGCAGGAGTAGGCTGCTACAGGTTAGCCCGGGATCGCCCAGGTTAGCTAAGGTTCTGCAAAGTTCAGCGAACCTGCAAGTCCCACCCCTGGCTGACCCCTCCTCCCACCCCACCCCTCCCCTCTCAGGAGTCCTCAGTGGCCGGTGTTGGATACCAGCTAAGTGCAGGGCACGCACGAAGGCTCGGGGTGAGTGAAAAACAAGCCTCCCGAAAGTTCTGGAAGGCCAGAGAGGGAGTCCGGAGCCTGGGCGAGGCCGTTTTCACCCTCCTGGAGGCTCATTAAATTCATTATGAATGTAAATGTTGTGGCCTGTCAGCCACCGGCCCCTCCAGCAGCCAAATCAGATGAGGTGGCAGCATGGGAGTCAGGCCAGCATCCAGGCAATTTGAGAGCTCCGAGGAGGAAGAGGAACGGAGCTGTCAGAGGTAGAGACAGAGGGGGAGCCTGGGCCATCCTTCAGCCCTCAGATGGAGAGTCAAGAGCCCCCAGGTCTGGAGGTGGCTGATGAGGAAGAGGAGGAACTGCTGGGTCCAGTGCCTGACCTGCGGATGTGCAGAAGGCAGAGGAGAGGAGAGCAGTGGAAATCTATGGGCCGATCCTTGGGATGGAAGAGCCACCGCTGCTAGTGAAGCCCCACCCTCACTCTGGGGATCAAAGGCAGGGTGGGGAGATGAATAGGTGTGGTAGACCACAATTCATCTCCCTGCCAGACAGACTTGTTAGCCTGCTGTGTGTGAGAGAGAGACTTTTTGCCAGGGCTGCTGGTGCTTCTAATAAAGGGAACATTTATTTAACTACAGAGGGTTTGCCGTGTTTGGGAGCTAGGTCAGAACACTAGAACACTAAAATTCTAGAGCGATAATCACAAATCCATAAAGACAGGAATTTATTTTAAAATGCACACATCCCTTTTTTTAACATTAGCAGTGTTTGATATCAAAATAGATCTGTCATGATGCCAACTCTTTGGAATATTGTGCTGCAATTGATTAAATTGGTCAAAACTCTTGTCCCTTCGTACCACAAACAGGTTCAGGCGGTTCCCCTCAACCTCCTTCAAATGCTTTTTAGAAACTAACTAAGTTTGATGAATCCTTGTCAGGACCCCATACCTGCCAGGGCTGCAGCCTTGAAGTTCCCAACCTCTCTTCGCCCTCCTTCCTTCTCCTCCTCCATCTGGAGGAATAGGCGGTGTTCAAGGCCTGGGCCAAAGTCTTCATGATACTGTACAAATGGTGTAAATTTCTGACTAGTCTTCGGTTCCTCTTCTCCTGGGTCTCCAGTGGGGCTTTCTGGGTGCATCTTCTGCGGCCTTTGACAGAAAAGACGTGCTTTGAAATTGAACAACAAAAGTAGTGATCTTGAAACTGGGGTTCCACAAAAAATTGGGGTTCAAACCCATCTGCTTTTGACCTTTTTTTCTGCAAACTATCAAACAGCCAAATACTGTGGATGTATCTTAGTAGTCTATTCCTTAGAAGTTCAAAATTACCCATAAGTGTGAGGATCCAGACTTTTCCTTCAATGGGTCCTGGCAAAACTTCAAATGCTAAATGGAAAGGAAGGATTCTGTCCCAGATGGAAACAAATTCTATGAAGTGGACGAAGACATTGACTTGTCTCCACTTAGAGAGGGCCTCCCTGAGGGGGGCTGTGTGTCTACTCGTTGAGAACCGTTGTAATATAACCACACAAATTCCACTCCTGACAAGCAAAGGAGTGAAAGTTCTCATGAAGTTCTCTCCCTTCTCTGTGTCTGAAGCAAAGAGACCAACCAGGGTCCATCTGAAATGGAGGAGCAGTTGCACAGTTCTTGGGTACTGGATCCCTTCTTTGGGGGCCATTGGGTAGAAAAAGGGGAATCGACTTTTATCACTCAGAGCCTCTGAAGCGACGTCAATCCTAATCTGAAATCGCAATGAAGAATGCTGTGTTATATTGTGTGTCAGATCAAGTCCAAAATGTTTGCTTTTAATAAATTCAAGTTGGTACTCATGAACATATTAAAATTACTTAGTATTGATTTGCCACTAAGCCATATCAAGATGCCTACAGAATACAAAAAATTAATAAGTGCATATTTAAAAAGAAAATGCAATAAAAAATTAAGTAAAAACGAATAAGAACGAAGAATGTAAATCATTTCTATATCACCTTTACAATTTCCCAAATCAGACCCCAATATCCAGCTCTCAGCCGAATTGTTTTTCTCAAATAAGGGGCCACAACTTTTTTGAATTCTGACTGCAGAGGAAATAAGTTATTTCAATACATGGATTCCAAAAGGTCATTCATCTAATGCACAGTCCAAGATACTGATAGCTTTCTTTCTTAGACAATTTACATTGTAATAGATGTGTGACATGTTTCTCTGGCTCTCCAAAACTAAAAATACATTCATTACCAAGGATTTGGTTAAATTTTCAATATTTAACAATTACTCATCCATTTCAATGCCAAATTTACTGAGAATGTTTGATATCCCGATTGTATCCTGCCTTAATTATTTTTAGCTCATCCAGTTGTGCAAGAAATAAGGATGCAAGAGATAATTTGACAGTTTTACAATCCAAGAGGTCTTTAATTGAAATGTTGTGAATTCTAATACAGAGAATTTTGGGAGTCTATCAGATTCCATAGCTTTAAATTTATAGCAATAGTTATATACCCTGTGCCAGTGTTGCAGGGAACATCCATGTCAGCTATGGAATCATTATTCATTGCTGCCACCCTGATTTTAGACAAAGCACAAATTGTATAAATTCCCCAGTCAATTCTGAGGGCAGCAGCTGAACTCTTTTTATCTTCCTGTACAATACTCCTCAGATGCTGTGATTATGTGGTTCTAGTAGTGATATATATATATATATAAAGTCCAAAACTTCAGTTCGATTTAAGGGCTTGGGGTTACTTTTGGCATTACATACTTTAATAAATGAGGAGAAAACTGGGTGGCTATGTTCTGTTTTTTAACTTTAAGGAATAAATCCACCCCTGTCCTTTCTCTAAGTGAGTCCCTTTGATGATGAGGATCCAAGATTCAGTTTCAGAGAATACTCCGCCAGATAAAGAAAGGTGTTACTTGGTCTATTGGCTCTCCATCATTTATGTTGTTTTCCAAAGACCATAACTTTTAACTTTGATTTGTCAAGAATGAGAGAATTATTATGCAGTAGGAGCTGCAGTATATTTTCTTAACAGTCTACAGAATCAAAGCTGTGAATATGATAATAACGTTATATTATCAGTGTAAACCAGGGTGTTGCAATATGCTTTTAGCACCTTAGACATGTGTATTTCAGGATCTTTCATTACTCCTGGCATGTCACTAATATCTAGATTGAACAAAAAGGGTTCAAAAATGAACCCTTCCTTGGTTAGGTATTGATCCTTCTTCTCAGAGCTCCATTGAGCCCAAACCTCCATCTCAAACAAAGGCTGGTAGAAAAGGCTTGATCAGGGCCAACCGTTTGAGCTCCATTTTAAGGGCAATTTCCTCCATAATATTTCTCTGTTTACTGTGTCAAATGCTGCACTAACATCTATAAAGCCAACAAACCTGGTTTGCCCAATTGACTTGTTTTGCGATTAGATATTTCAAGACAAACCTGTTGTCCATACTATATTAATTTAGGAATTATTTATTATACAAATCTAGATAACTTTTAACTCTACCTAAAACCTTCTTGTTCTCTGTGGGGAATGTACTTTTTTTCTACACAGTCTCAGGTTCACTAAAGATGAACATGTCTTAAATTTTATCCACATCATCTTTTAGATTAACTGCCCTGCAAATGGAGAGTCCTTTTTATTCCATTATACATGGACTACTATTGTGAACTTAAATCCAACTGGATATGGTGGGTATTATTTCTATGTGAAAACAAACATGCCAATAGAGAGCCCAACAATTGGGGATATTTTTTGAAGAGCTGGTAAAAAGTCCTCTCCAGGCACCTTGTGGAACTTCAGCCCTTTTATGAAGAATTTGAACATGAACACAACATGCTAAAAGATAGTCCACATGTTGCTAATATGGTGAAAAGCATATCTTGAATTCCGTGGAAAGCATACAATTGGATCCATTGCTCACCTATCATCCCTTCGCTCACGTTGAGAAAAAATACACATTGATTGAGAAAAAAATATACAAACCTGTGGAACTTTGTAGGTGCTGCCTAATGTTGACGCCTGGATGGAGATTTCCCTCTGAGCTCCATCCAGAAGAGCCAGGAGGTTCTCCTTCCTTCCACAGCCGTAGTTGGGAATATTGGCTTCTCCAGGGGAGAGCAGGTCCAGCAAGGCGTCTGAAGTGCCAAGCGTGTTCACATAGTTGTCATGGATGTTGTAGCCAAGTGTGAGATTGTGCAGGAACAGGTGATGTTTGTTGACCATTTGAATATCAAAAATAAAGTATAATATTCTTGAAAGTTCATCAGGTAAACTAGTGTAAAAAAATGTGCTCATGTTATTATCAGCAGCAAAAGCAGCAGCAGCAAAAACAAAGTTCTTTTTTTTCATTTAATCCCCTTTTTCTACACAAGCCTCCTGAGGCTTAAGGCAAAACTGATCCTAAACCAGAGGCAAATGACAGTCAACCTTTAACATGGGTGGTGAGAAGATGGGATGGACGTTGAGCCTAAAGTAAATCTGGTTGGCATCTTTAAAGTGCATCAGAAAAGCTCTGGGTGGAGACGGGGCTGTGGACACAGCTCGGCTGGACTTGAGCCAAGCACTTGACACAGTTCCACCCAGTGAACTCCGGAAAGGACCCATCCAGGGCAAGGCTTATCCGTGGGGTGTTCCAGGGGAGGGAAATTTGGCTCGGGAAGATCCCAGTGTGTGGTGGTCAATGGGCCCGGTCTGAATAGAGACCAGTCCCAGGCGGAGTCCCACAAGGCCCAGCCCCGGGTCCTCTTCTGCTCACTTATCTGTTTGTAAGGGGTGTAACAGGAGGATTGCTAGGAAAGTTCTGTCTTTTTGCTGATGACACTAAGGTCATGTACAGTTGACTTTCCTGGGGGGTATTTGTAACATGGAAAATGGTTTGGCATTGCTGGAAACTTTCTCAAAAATGTGGAGACTTCAATGTTCAACGTTTCTAAAGGGAGGATTATGCACTTGGGGAAATAGGATCCTCTGGCAGAGTTCAGTCCTGGGGCTCCAGTGTTAGGCAGGCAGAAGAAAAGGGTTTCGCTGTGCTCATAGCAGAGATGGCAAAATGGGCAAACATTGTGGCAGCTGTGGAGGCAAACAAATTCTGGGATGCATTTCTAGAGGGATCACCAGCAGGAAAAGGAGGTCCCAGCCCCTCTGTAGAGGGATTTAGCCAGACCCCATTTGGGATACCGTGTCCAGGTCTGGAGACCTCACTTAAAAGAGATACAGATAAGAATGAGCGAGTCCAGAGACGAACAACAAAAATGGAGCAAAGTCTGTGGGATAAAACTTATCAGGAGAAATTGGAGGAACTGAATCTGTACAGCCTGGAGGACACAAGGGGAAGAGGGGACATGACTGAAACTTTTAGGTATATTTAGAGTGTGAATAAGGTTCTAGAAGGCAGTATTTTCAGCATTAAGCAGAAACCAAGAACACGGGGCATAACCTCAAACTGACGGGAGGGAAGTTCAAAAGTCAGGATGGGGAAGTCTGACATCACCAAGAAAGAGTGGAAGAAGCTTGGAACCAACCTCCAGCAGAGATGCTGAGTCAGTCATCAGCAACCAAGTTTAAACGTGCTTGGGATAAACTCGTGTCCATTATCCGACAGAGATTTTTACAAATGGAATAAAAATAATACAAAGGATAATTACAATTGGCCTCAAGCAAGAACTTGCAGGACCATCACCTAGAGCAAGCCGTAGGAAGTGAAGGAGATAAAGGGCTCTGAGACTTTGGAATCCAAACACTCGGGCATCTGCCACATAATCACTTAACAAATGTCGATAAGAAAGACAAAAAGGTCTGGGTGGTGGAGTGGCGGCAGTGCCTGGAGACAGCAGAAGAGAAGAGAAGGAACTGGAGAAGATAACAAAATACAAAGACCTGCAAATGAAATGACTGTGGCAAAAAACCAAAGGGAGCAGCAATAGTCATAGGAGCCTTGGGTGCCATCCCAAAACAACTGGAGCCCAGTCTGAACACCATTGGCACTGGCAGATTTACCATCAGTCAACTGCAAAAGGCAGCTTGACTCAGAACCACCAACATCCTGCAACGATACCTCTCATCCCAGCAAACATCAATGTCTCCTATCCCAGGTTCTTGGGAAGGACTCGAGAGGTGGACAAAAGTGCCAGATCCAGGCTGAGCATCTGGCTAAGTGTGCAATGAAAAATAAAACAATAATTAAAAAGAAAACAAATTAAGTTTAAAATAAAACAAAAACAAGAAAAAATCCAAAGACAGCCTCAATGGACCACTAGGGTTTTTCCTGCCATCAGTTTTCTACATTTCTGTGTCTTTCCTCCAAGTAAAAATATCACAAATATAACATAATATGTCATCATACCATTTTCATCAACCCAGGAACCAGGTTGCAAAGTCAACATTGAAGTCGGTCTATTGAAACAGGAAGAGGATATTTCAGAAGTGACCCAAAAAAGCAACTCTAAAAACAAGCCACCCTCAGTTCCTATAAAGATTAGGCATTAAAGATCCACGAACAATTATAAAAATATGGAATAAGCTTCTGCAACAACAATCACAATTAGTTTAAGCAACATCAGTATTCAAGCCATGAATAGACAGGGAGAGGAAAATAATGTGGACTTCTTTCAGGTTTAATTCTTCCACAAAATAAGACAAAAGAGGGAAGCCATGGAAATCAAAACAATTGAAGAAATTAGACAGGTCCTGCAATGTAGAAATAAGTGAAATTAGAAGAGAAGAAAGGGAGGGTTAGAACTGCAGCAGGAGGGAATGCAGCTCCATCACCCTGAATGACTTACAAGTCAAGCTGATTATAAGGAGTCGTGTTGAAACTCAATATTATATTTGATGTTGTCATATCAGAGATGATTATACCAAGGAGATGGTCTCCTGGCTTGTAATAGCTCCATGGCCTTTTCCCACCCTGGTGCTCAAAATTCAACTGGCACTTCACTCTAAGCTTCCCAGAGACAGACAGGGACATCAGCAGCATCAGAAGCAGAAGCAGGAGGTCCATCATTTATGGGGTAAATCAATCGCTTTCCTGTTTCTAAAGAAGAGTTAGAAGAATTCAAAGCACCTTCATAAAATGGAAACGCCAATGGCTTTCCTAACGTAAACAGAAACAGCTTCCTCTGGAAAGCAGGGAAAGGTATATTCAAGAGCACAGATCCCGACTGTCCCAAAACTTGGGCCACCCAGAGCCTGACCTGAGGTGTTTATCCTTTTCTGGTGCAAGATCCCTTCCGTGTTGCTTCAGTCTGTTGTTTACATCAAAGGCAAAGAGATAAAGGCAAAGAAATGTTGATAATTACAGTCAGGAGCAGCTTTTCCTCTGGGCATCCTGAAGTTCTTCCTCAGGTCCATTTGCAGAGGAGAGGGTGGAGAAAAGTGAAAAATCACAGATACACCCAGTAGTGGTTGTGGTCTTTCCTGTCAGGACATGTCCAGAAAGTGACGCAGGAAGAGGACAGTTCAATAACAAGAGAATTGTCTTCTGCTGTCCTTCAACATGGCATCTTGTCTCCAGAGAATGATAAGGAAGATCACCCAGATCTTTGGAGTTTGGTGACACTCTGGATGTCACTTAATTTTTCTGCTGCCTATCTTGTAATACCTAGAAAGGCACCAGTACTTTTCAACCTGCCCAACCTGCCTAATGTTAAGAGTAGGGCCTCTTTGGGACTTTTCTGTGGGACAAGAACAGGCTGAACCTGAAGGTGGGGGGTCATCCATTTGGAATCCTTTGGTTCCCACAAAAGACTTAATCCAGCCCCGTGTGAATTCTATTGACTCTTATCTAGTGCCAAATTATCTTGACCATTAGTAGATCAGAGTCTTGTGTTCAGGTAGCATCTAGCAAACTTTCAGTGCTTTGAACTCCGCTGCTTTTCCCGCTTACTTGCACCTAACATTTTCTCTTAAATTAGAACTCCATATACTAATCCTAAACTGGAAATGATTTTAAAATCCCTTCTGCCTGATGGCCAAATCTGCCTTGGTTTACCTTCTCAATAGGCAACCAAGTAGGAAGCAGTGGTGGGATTCAGTCGGTTCTCTAGAACTGGTTGTTAGTTGTATGAGCAGTTCAGCAAAGCGGCAGAATTGCCTCATCCTGGCCCCTCATCATGGCCTCTCTTGCCTGGCCCCACCTCACCCCTCCCCTCCGGAGGGTTCCTCCCCCTGAGAAAACAACCTGTCTCCAGATCCAACTTTGGACAACTTTGGTTCAGGCAGTGGAATTCCCCACTGCTTCCCTGTCTCTGCGAAGTAAAGGAATTGCGGAAAGGTTGCAGAGCCAAGAATGGGGCTTCAGAGAACTTCAGAATAGGGAATGTGGAGAAAAGTGGAAGGACCAATGGGAATTCTCCCTTCTGCAGTGTTATCGGTCTCTGTGCAGAGTCTCCCTTGACTTCACCCAGTGCAGGAGAGACTTCCGCGCAAAGAAGAAGCCCAAGTTGGTCAGTCAGGCCAAGATCCCCCAAGATCCCACTTTCTCCGTTTCTCTCTCCCCACAGAACCGTCTCTCCTCCTTCAGGTGAAGCCCCAAAGGACTCTGCCCAGAGACTGATGATGCTCTAGCAGGGAGAATTCTCATTGGTGCTGCCCGTCATTCTGACCCCTCCCACCTCCAAAGTCCGAGATCAATGCTTCCTCCCCCCCAAGGCAGAACTGCGCATTCATCCACTGGGACTTGGGGTTCACAGACTGACACCCTCCAATCCGAAGGGAAGCTAAACCAGGAACAGGCAGAAAGGATCTGCAGGGATCCCCCCTAGCCCTCCCCCCAGCCTCCCCTCTTCCCAGGGGAATCCTCCACTCTGCTCTCTCGGGAAAGGCGCAGCTTTGCTTTACGGGAGAAAAACCCGACTCCCTTCCTTGAAACCCGTGTCTCTGTTGCTCAGAACGTCTGGATGAACCGGCTCCTTCCGATTCTCCGCCCCTCAACCCCAAATGGGAAAGAACCACCCCTCTTTCTGTGGGCCAGGAAGACATTTTGCCAGCATAAAAGTGCAGGTGGAGAGAGGGGTTGTGGTGCATTTTTTCCCCCCAGGAATTTGCCTATTTCGGCTGTGGAACGAGAAGCGCACCTAAACAAAAGGCTCCTTTTTATTATTATTATTATTTATTATTATTAAGATGATCATGGCATAAAATAGAAAATAAAGGTAGTAAAGAAAGGGGAAAGGGAAAGGAAGGGCAAGGGGGAAATAAAGGGGGGGAAGGAAAGGAAGATAGAAGGAAGAAAGGAAGGGAAAGGATTGGTGGGGAATGGTACAGCTCAAAAGTCCAAAGTCGGAGAAAAAGGCTTCTTCCTCCCATTCAGAACCGTGGATTCCTCCTCTGCAGCTGGAAGCACCTGGCCAGGAGCCCCCCCTTCCTCCCCCCATTGATTCAATGGGAAGATTCTGCCATAGGAAGAGTTGCTGCCTGGATAACAAGGGAGGAGGGGCAGCCCCTCAGCCAGCCAGGACTTGGGGGGTCACAGACAGACACCCCCCAATCTGGAGGGAAGACAGGAAAACCCTCAGCTGAACCAGGAACAGGCGGAGAGGATCTGTAGGGATCCCTCCTCACCCAGAAGGATCCTCCTCCCTCCAGCCCCCTCCCAATAATCCCACCTCTAACAGCTGTTGCTGCTGCAGCTGTTTTCTTTTGTCCTCCCTAGCCCCCCTCATGTCTGCATAGGAGTAATGGAGGAGGAAGGGGGGGCAGAGGCAGCCCTTCCTTCAGCCAATCCCCCTCCAGGTTCTCAAGGAGCCGCTGGGATGCTGCACTGCCTCTCCAGAGGGGACTTCTATGCCCAACCCCCCTTCTGGCAGGAGCAAAGTCCAGCCACTGGTCTTCCACACCCACAACAAACTGCTTCAAAGTTCTAGGGTGGTCCAAAAATATTCAGGCCCGAACCCTTTTCGTGTATTGTTTTTTAATACTTAAAATGGTCATTAGGGCAGAGAACCGGGTGTTCAATTATTTGAATCCCATCAGTGGTGACAGCTGTCTGTTCAGGCGAGCAAGCGGGGTCAGGGAGGGTCAGAAGGAGCCTTTGGGGTTGGGGGAGGGGTGAGGAGTGCCAGGTGGGGGTGCAGGAATCAAAGCCAGCTGAGGGACTTTGTGTCCATCACTGAAGGTCTAATCCCACCTCCAAAATCAAAGCCAAATGGGACAATCATCAGGGACTGGGAGTTCTAGTCCTGCCTCAGGCATGAAAGCCAGCTGGGTGAGTTTCAGCCAATAAAGAGGAGGCTCTGAGTTCTAATCCTCCCTTAGGCATAAAAACTTCTGGGGGACTTTGGGCCAATGAACCCCAGGAGACTTGAGTTCCAGTCCCACCTTACTGCTTATTCATTCGGGGTGTGAAACTTGGGATAATTTTCTTAGCTCAATCTAGGATACCAGAATTGGGGATTCCCAGAGTGTGAGATGGCTGAGTGTCCAATACTGTGTGGTGGGATGGAGGAAAGTGAAATTGTGGGAAATTACCTGCTCCATGTTCTATGTCTCTGCCTTCTTCTGCTTGTGGGAGAACCAGAGGCTTCTCTGTGCTCACTGGGAATCTTAGACTGACCTTCTGGTCTATCAGGGCTTTTTTTATCACCTTTAAATGGAATTTGCAAAAGGATCCTATTCTCAATCAGGATCCATTCTGACACCTAAACATTAATTACCCATCCATCAGCAATCTCTGTGGTTGGAGAGCAGAGCATCTTCCATGGGTGCCTCTTCCTACAAACCCAGAAGTCCCCTCCCCACTTATTCTCCCCCTTCTTGGACCTGGATGAACATTATGCAGCATTGAAGGTTTGTGACCTGGTCAATGATGTGACTGCCTTGAGACAACCTCCTCCTGGGGAGAGTCTCAAGGTCCCCCTTTCTCTGGACATCTTCTCCAGCCCTTCACAGACAAGCCAAGCTTGGAAGAGGAGCAGAGAAATGCTTTCCATACAAAGTGTAGAGTGGAAAATTAAAGGGCCTGAAGACTGCTATTTTATTTCTCTGGTTGATGAAAGAAAAAAAAATACAGTGGAAATTTCTTTACACAGTTAATGTTTTATTTAGGCTTTTTTGGTGTGAAGTACATATCAAAATAAAAACAATCCTAAACTGAAATCCCAGAAAGCTGTTCTGTTGAATTCTTTCTGCAAAAGAGGTTTTATCAGGAAATCAAGAAAGAATCACATAAGAGGGGTGAAGATTTCCCTCCCCAGCTCAGAACCAGTCAAAAAGGCATTTCACATCATTCCAGCATTCTCAGGGAGAGGATCAGGCAACAAGGCTGGTATTTGGTTCCAACAGCTTCCTCCTGACCTCTTTTCCTGCTCTCTCTCTCTCTATCACACACACACACACATTTAGCTGCTGTCAGTAGGAACAAGGGTCCACTTTATTTTTTATAAAATAAAAAGTATTTAGATGCACACTAAAGAATATCTCCTTTCAAATAACAGAAACTTGAATAATTTTTCCAATATCAGAATGGTGTTATAACTCATGTTCTTACATTTATTCTGGCTGTGAGATGCTCCTTTGTGTTCAGGTCTGGCCTCAGAAGGATAATGTGGCACTTGGGGATGAAGATGCAGCCCAGCAGACCAGCACTGGAGGCCAGAATCGAGAAGACCTGCACAGCCACCATGTATTTCCCTCTGGTGCTCAGGTAGGTGGGCACAAAAGTCACCCAGACACTGCAGAAGACCAGCATGCTGAAGGTGATCAGCTTGGCTTCGTTGAAGGCCCCAGGCAGATTCCTGGCCAGGAAAGCCACCGTGAAGCAGATGGCAGCCAGGAAGCCCATGTAGCTGAGGGTGATGTAGAACAGGACAACGGCCCCTTCATTGCACTGCAGGATGATCTCTCCAGGCTGGGAGTGCAGGTCAGAGTCAGGGAAGGGGGGAAAAGCTCCCAGCCAGATGCAGCAGATGATCACTTGGACAGCAGAACAAGAAAGGATGATGGAGTTGGCCAAGCTCTTCCCCAACCATCTCTTCACTCGATTTCCTGGTTTTGTGGCCAGGAAAGCCAGCACCACCATGATGGTTTTGGCCAAGAGAGAAGAAATGGCGACTGAGAAGATGAGGCTGAAGACCGTTTGTTGGAGAAGGCAGGTGGCTTTTCTTGGTTGACCAATGAAGAGAGAAGAAGACAGGAAGCAAAGCAGGAGGGAGACCAGGAGGATGTAGGAGAGGTCCCGGTTGTTGGCTTTGACAAGGGAGTTTCTCGGTATCGGGTGAAGATGATTAAAACAAGGCCTGTGGTTAGGATCAAGAGCAGGGCAAAAGAGACCAGGATGATGCCCAGATGTTCTTCATAAGACAGGAAGGTTATAACTTTGGGGATACATTGGATTTTGTCCTCATTTGGATATTTATCAGCTGGACACTTGGTGCATTTTTCTGTATCTGAGAAAGCCAAAAAGATTTTTTTTTTACATTCTGTCATCTGCATTTAAGGATTACCTTCTTTGGAAAATATCTGCATTTTGCAAGATGGATTGCTCGACCATTCCATGGGAGAAAAAAAATGAAAGTATCATTTTCAAAAAATTATGTAGCTAAGAAGTATGAAATTGCAGAAAGTCCCAGGACCTAAAACATTTCCTCTGTAATATAGATAGCTTTCATAGGAACCTACATTATTGAAGGTAAAGATTTAATCTGGTAATCTTTCTAGGAGGAAATCCTGGCTTCTTTCAGAGGACATTTCTTAATATACTGGAACCAAAAGATGCGTATATGATGAAATCTAGATGGCTGGTAGCAAAAGGGAGTCCTATAAATAACCTGAAATGATAATGGGAGCAGCACTAATATGGGTGCAATGAGATGCCCCCATAGCTGTCTACACCATCTTATTGTGGACCAGCAACATCTTCTCAGAGTTCCCCAATGGGAGGACCATGTAGGACATATCGCAGTAATCCTTCCAGGAGGTGAACCAAAGAGATTTCCTTGAATTCAAAAAACTCAGATGTTCCCAGAGAAGTATGGTAAATGTGTCAGTAGACATCCAAACTAAAACAAGAAGAGAGATTTTCTCTGGCAGTAGAAAAGCTTGCCCAATCTTCCACCCTCCTGCTGTTCTGACCAAGGCTTCCTGAGACAGTAAGAAACACATGCTAGTCCCAAAAATCTTTTGTTTTCTTTCAACGGCTGTGAATTTTATTCATTCACAGCCTGTAATGAGTCCCAAACAGTTTGTGAATAGTCCAACAGAAGTCTGCCACAGTCTTTAGGGATAAGGCTGATAAGCACCCACCTTTATCTCCCTTGAAATGCTGCCAACAACTAAATTGCCAATTAGCTGTACAAGGCCAAATGGAGCACAAAGTCAACATGGAGCTTCAGATGTTAAACTGACCAGAACAAACAAAGTTGCTTCCTGCAAAGGCTCCTGTCCCTTTGCTCCTCCTTTATGTCTTATGGGAGGGGCCAATCACCTCCAAGCCTTACTCCCAAGTCGCCCCTTTTGTCTTAACTATTCCTGCCTTCTGGCAGCTCTGTGCAAGTGCGCACTGGGAACAGGCTCCCCTTGTTCCTCTGCCTCGCTGATGTCAGATTCTGGAGGTTCCAGAGTCAGCACATAGCTCCAGATGGCCCTGGCCCCATCTCTGTGTTGGATGCAGATCCCTCATCCAAGCCTTCCCCAGGCTCCAGGATGGGCCCCTGTTTCTCCCCACTGTCCAATTCTGCTACCAGCTCTGCAGGCTGCTGGTGGACCACAACACTTGCCTCTTCCCTTCCAAGGGCTGACTAAGGCCTGGGTGACTGAGTAATGTCTCTCCATCCACGAATTGGCTGCTCTCATCTCACTGGATGTTGGTTCAAGTGTCATCCGAGACAATATGTTTCCATGCTTTTCTATCCATTGGATTACTATCGAAATTCCTACACAGTAGATTTACTTATATGAAATTAGATATATCTAAATATATTGATATCATTTCAAGAGATCAAGCCTGTAAAATGTCCACTGAATCTAAGAGATAGGATTAATGAAAGTAGAATAAAATAAGGTTGGTCCATTTACTCTCTCTCAGCTCTAATTTCACAGGGTTATTGTGGGGAAAATAGGAGGAGGAAGATGTATTTTGTTGCTTGCTGCCTTCAGTTGTTCATAAAAATAATAATAGCAGGATAGAAACAAAAAAATAATGTGTTTTAAGTGGAATTGTCACATTAATCTCAGTTTACACTGACAAAACTAATGAGAATTTACTTGTTAGTTTATACCAATTATAGCAATATCACTTAGAGATATCTACTACTTCACAGTGCTTTCCAGCTCTCTCTAAGTGGTTTACAGTGTCAGCTTCTTGCCCCCAACAACCTGGGTCCTCATTTTACTGACCTTGGAAGGATGGAAGGCTGAGTCAACCTGGAGCTGGTGAGAATCGAACTGCTAAACTTCTGGTAACCAGCAGTCAGCAGAAGTAGCCTGCAGTACTGCACTCTAACCACTGCGCCACTATGGCTCTTTTAGGTTGCCTGACTCCCAATATAGTAGAGCTGAGGAATTTGGTCAATATCTGCTGGATAAGATCGCTTGGATTCGGGAGGGGTTAGACTCTAACTTGCAGTGGTCTGAGGAGGGAGGGACAAGAAGTCCGGCCGATATCATCTGGGCTGAGTTTGATCCTGTTTCCGAGGATGAAGTGGACAGGATTATGCGACGCTTGAGTTCCACCACATGTTTATTGGACCCGTGCCCTTCCTGTATGGTGTATGCCGCCAGGTAAGTCACGTGCGGCTGGCTCCGGGCAGTGGTCAACGCTTCGTTAAAGGAGGGCTCTTTTCCCGCTGCCTTGAAAGAGGCGGTGGTGAGACCCCTCCTGAAGAAGCCTGCCCTGGACCCAGCCGTATGAAACAACTTTCGTCCGGTCTCCAACCTTCATTTTTTAGCGAATGTTGTTGAGAGTGTGGTGGCTCAACAGTTTCCGCTCTTCCTGGATGAAGCGGACTATCTAGATCCCTATCAATCGGGCTTCCAGCCCGGGTTCAGTACAGAGACGGCATTGGTCACACTGGTGGATGATCTCTGAAGGGTGCGGGACAGAGGCTTTTCCTCTGTCCTGGTCCTATTAGATCTCTTGGCGGCTTTCGATAACATCGACCATGGTATCTTATTGCGGCGCCTTGAGGGGTTGGGAGTGGGGGGGGCACTGTTCTGCAGTGGTTCTCCTCCTACCTCTCGGGGTGTTCGCAATCGGTGTTGGCAGGGGGGCAGAGGTCAGCCCCAATAGCTCTCACGTGTGGGGTCCCACAGGGATCGGTCCTTTCTCCCCTCCTGTTCAACATCTATATGAAGCCGCTGGGTGAGATCATCCAAGGTTTTGGGGTGAGGTATCATCAGTATGCTGATGATACCCAGTTATACATCTCCACCCCAAACCAAATCAGTGATGCCCTCTCTGTGATGTCCCGTTGTTTGGATGCATTACGGATCTGGATGGGCAGGAACAGACTACAGCTCAATCCGGCCAAGACTGAGTGGCTGTGCTACAGGCATCTCGCTCCAGTGAGTTTATTCCACCTTTGGCCATAGGGGGAGAGGTGTTACCCCCTGTGGATAGGGCGCGGAACCTGGGGGTTCTCCTGGACTCATGGCTCAGTTTGGAGGAGCAGGTGGGAGCCGTGGCCAGGGGGGCCTTTGCCCAGGTTCGGCTGGTTCGCCAGCTCCGCCCTTACCTGGATCGAGATGCCCTTCGCACAGTCACTCATGCACTTGTTACATCCCGTCTGGACTACTGCAATGCTCTCTATGTAGGACTGCCCTTGCATACCATCCAGAGGCTCCAGCTGGTGCAGAATGTGGCCGTGCGGGTTGTGATGGGAGTCTCCCGATACTCCCATGTTACGCCCCTCCTGCGCGAGCTGCATTGGTTGCCGGTTGCCCTCCGGGTGCAATTCAAGGTTTTGACATTAACATTCAACGTCCTTCATGGCATGGGTCCGGGTACTTGCGAATCTCCTGCCGATATCAAATACCGGTCGCCTGTGCGAGCACATAGGTTGGGACTCCTCGGGTTGCCGTCCGCACGACAATGTCGGCTTGCGGTGACCCGGGGAAGGGCCTATTCTGCATTGGCCCCCACCTTATGGAACCAGCTACCCATTGAGCTCCGGCTGGCTCCCGATCTCTCCTCTTTCAGGCGCGATCTAAAAACCTGGTTGTTTTTACAGGCTGGGCTGGACTGATCTCCTAGGGGAGAGGGTGGGTTTTAAATTCGATTTTAATTCGGTTTTATAGTTGTATTTTGGCTTGTTTAGTTTAATTTCTTTTTAACTAATTTATTGTTCTGTGTTTTTATTTGTGAGCCGCCCCGAGTCCTTTCTGGACAGTGGCGGCATACAAGTCAACACAAATAAATAAACATCTCTAGATTACTTATTGCTAAAAAAGTAAAACATTTCAGAAAACAAAATGAATTCTGAATGGTCCCCAAAGCCACCTATAACCTCAAATCCCCTCCAGCAGCATTCTCTTATGCCAAAGGTCTGTTTAGCTTCATAGATTTTTTAAACTTTACCTTTGGGCTTTTATTTTAACATGTCTATTCTGATGGAATGATGATTTTTCTGAATTTTACACTTTTTGGGTCTGTGTTGGGATAATCTTTTTTTTTCTCTTTTGCCAATGTGACAAGTTTATGTTTATTCATGTGGGTTTCTCCTTTCCATCCTAGAAAGCTGCTACCCAGCCTTGGTCATTAAACATTTTGTTGTGTATTTTGGGCTATTCAGAAATGTTTTTAAAAGATTGGAGATTTTATATATACAATTTGATCTTTGGTTTTGAAACAGCATATATTAACCCACTTCGAAAATAAGTATAATAGTTAATGTAATTGTAAATGGGATGATAAATTACATTCTGAAAATGTGCCATTTAATGAAGACTTTTGTTTCACCTGAGTTTGGGGCTCAGCAAAGAGGTATATGTGTAAATATACTACATATGTACATACATACATACATTACATACATACATACATACATACATACATACATACATACATACATACTGACACATTATAATATATTAATAGTGGATAAAAACATCTATTAAGAAAATACATGTTCTCAAACAGCACTCCCTGGTTTATATGAGTGGAGAGCTATTAAGTATGTGTGTAAATATCATTTTCCAAAGTTTGTTCTATCTCCAAAAACAATCTTATGTACATTTTTAAAAAATTCTTATCCTAATTTAAGGAAGATTAATTTCTTAAGTAAAAAATGAGAATATCAGACTTTATTTTGGCAAAGCCTTTGTATTCTAAGAATGAGCAGATGAAGAAATTTGGTTCCATGCTGTATAGATTTATTGATAAGTTCAAGCACTGAACTAACTCAACAAGCTAACATTCTTTCTCCATTTTTCACATCTTTTTGCTTAGGTTTCTTGCAAATGAATCACAATGGTGCATTCAGGACATGTTTTTGTTGTTATTTTTGAACCTTAACTAACTTCATTTTTTATTGGGGTTGTGGTTGTTCATATTTCACTATTTAACAAAGAGGGAAAAAGATAACAAAAAGTGGAAGGCCCAGTACCAAAGACGCCAAGGAATTTGAAGCGAATATGTGTCATGCCCCTGTTGGAGTCTGACTCTGAGGGAGAGGAGGAACAGCTGACAGGGAGTGGAAGTGTGGCTCCAGAGGTTGTGGAGGAGGCTGGGGAAGGACAGAGGCCGGCTGGGCAGTCAGAGGAAGACCCAGGCCCATCCTCTCTCCATCCAAGGGCACGCAGGGAGAAGAGGATAAGGAGAGACGTGAATGGCATGGTCTATGGGAGAGGAAGGGGCCTTGATCCTCTTCATGGGCTGCAGCTGTGAGAACTGTTTAAAAGGATGGACATGGGTATGGGCCAGTGCTGGAAACAAAGCGTGAAAATATTTCTAGTCTGTCGTTCCTCTCTGAGTTTGGCGTCCTTCCCAGTGTGTGTTCTGATATCTGTGGACGTCTTCAAGCCCTTATCTTGCCTGGTTCCTTTAATTGCTTCAGTGTGGCTTGTGTTGTTTTTGCTATTTATAATTTATAGGCATTTTTAGTTTAAAGGGCATTTCCTCCTTTTCTTAACTTGTCTCCAGTTATTTGGAGCTTTGTTGTGGGGGGTTTTTTTGTCTCCAGTCAAGGATATTTGGAGCTTTGAAGCCAAGTTGAAGGAATAAAAGGGGCTTCACCTGTTTTTTGACTTTGTTTATTTTCTACCCCACCTGGGCCATCACAATACGAGTGTTTTACCAATGCTGGGTCATCACAATATGAGTGTTTTACCAATGCTGTAACGGTCCATAACATGGACCGTTACAGCATTGGAGAAAAATTTTACCCCCAATAATTGTATATTTAGTTTACCATTCTCCTCTCACTATACCATCTTGCTTGATTTCATGATAAGAATTTGGTTTTCTTTTGTTTCTCTTTGCTCTGTTGAGCCCAAAACTCTCCCTCTGTGATCCTTCAAGAAGGTCTTTCTGCTTATGGTGGTAGATGACCTTAATGGAACTGATTGCTTGATATAGCTTATTTTGCAGCAATTTTGGGGCCAACAGATGAAGAACAAATGAAGGAATTTTGGGGCTTTCAGATGAAGAAAAACAATACAGCTAAAGAATTCCTAATGTTTCAAAGAATGGAGATGTTCCTACTGGTAGAAAGATAACCAGGGAAGGATACATCCAAACTAGCAAACAGAAGAATGATTTTCCTTATCAAAGACAAATCTCCCATAACTTCTATCTTTTCCTAGCCTCTTTTCCTTCAAAATCTTTAGATTATTCTCTTTAGATGAGAAAACAACCTTCAGTGTGTCTTTCAACAGGTACTTTCATCAAAATGCTCTGGGTGGATCCATTTCCACAAGGTCTCCCATTTTCCTCAGTGTCACCCACCTTCCTGAGTGGAGAAGGTCCCCTCTGGACAAGGAACGCAGTCGTAGCAGCAAACTGGCTCTCCTTCTCGAGCCCTCTTGACAAATCCAGCAGGACAACTTTCCACACATCTGGACTGAGGCAGGGACTGAGCAGAAAAAGAAGGAAGGCCAAAGAAAGTGTGTTAGAACTAGGAATCCATGGGAACTGGAGCCAAGTAGCCTCTGGTCTTCGCTGAGATATGAAATCTCTGACTACTTGACTACGACCTCAACTGAGCCCAGATTTTATGTTGCAAAGTGAGGCATTTGTTAAGTGAGTTTTGTCCCATTTTATGACCTTTTTTGGCCATAATTATTAAATGAATCACTGCTTTTGTTAGTAGCATCATTGCTAAGTGAATCTGACCTCCCCATTGTTTGTCAGGAGGTCACAAAAGGGAGTCACACGACCACCATCCTGGGACACTGTGGCAGTCATAAATATGAACCAGTTCCAAGCATCTGGGATTTTGATCACATGACCATGGGGATGCTACAACGGACATAAGTATGAAAAACGGACATAAGTCACTTCTTTCAGTGCTGTTGTCACTAAATGAACTGTTGTAAGTCAAAGACTGCCCTGAATGGTTCTGAATGGCTGGGAGAGAACCAGCTCCTGGCAGGTTCTTCACCTGGTTCCTGTCATTTGCTTCCGGCGTATCATATATTGCAAGAAAGGAATTTCCTACTTCACAAAGTCCAGAGAGACGGCACTGAAAAACCTCTTTTCCAGCCAAAGCGACTGAAGGTAGCTCACCCAGGAAGAGAAACAATGGCACTCCAGGGGGTTTAGAGTCTCTTACATGCCCAAGGCCAAATCTAAATAAAATTTAAATAAAGTCTCTTTCCAAATGTCTCTCATTACATTTGAGACCAGGATAGGCCTCCCTTTGGATCCATGAAATGTTCCATGACTTCAGTTTTCTGGATCAGGACACTACACAGTGTGAGATATTATACTCACAATGCACTATTTTTAAGCCACCCAGAGACACTCTGGAGGTATATAAATCTGCATATGAATTTGGAGAAGCTGAATTCTAACTCCGAAGCTCTCTTCCCCTGACCTCCAGCCAGCCTTGAATATTGGACACAGTTGAACTGCTTAGAAGATTGTTCCATGTTTCACAAGCTGAAGGATTCTTTCTTCATTACAGCTGAAGCCTCCCAAGCAGTCTAAGAAAACCGTCATTCCCCATATTCAGTTCTCAGTGAAGGTCATCCAACATGGCCATAGAATAGAATGGAATGGAGTGGAATGGAATGGAACAGAACAGAACAGAACAGAACAGAACAGAATAGAATTAGAATAGAATAGAATAGAATTAGAATTAGAATGAAGTGGAATGGAATGGAATGGAATGAGTAGAGTAGAGTAGAATAGAATAGAATAGAATAGAATAGAATAGAATAGAATAGAATAATAGACTTGGAAGGGACCTTGGAGGTCTTCTAGTCCACCCCCCTGCTTAGGCAGGAAACCCTACACCACTTCAGACAAATGTGATTGGAATAGCTCACTTGAAAGGGCTCCTTTGGAAAGCAGAGAAAAGGCACCAATATTTCACCCACTTTGTTGAACAACTTTAGTCGTGGAAGAGCATCTTGGTTGATAATCACTCTCTGTCTTTCAAATCTCCCCAGGATCTTGTAGTTGAAATCCATCCAGGGTTGGACCAACCAGTAATCGATGATCAGATCTGCTGCTACATCCCCATTTGGGTCCAAGTACAGTTCCAAGTGGGAAAAATTGCAAAACGCATCCTTCGCCAGAAAGGGATGAATCTAAAATGGAAACAGCCAGAAATGTTAAAAGCAGAAAACTTGGTTTCTTTTCCCACATGTTCTTTTCATATTTGAATCTTTGTCCTAAAATTGTCTAACTTGCAAGCAGTTGGGAGGACAAGAATTACCACAATCTTCAAAAGTGAAAAAAAAAGATTAAGCAAAATTTGTCAATCATATAATGATAAAAAGTAAATTGACAAAATATATTGTTTATATTCTAGAAGAGTCGCAAAACAATCGAACAAGCAAACCAATGAAGAGATTATTCATAAAGCCACCCAGGAGACCAAATGGCATTGATTTTTCTGGATGCCCAAAAAGCCTTTGACAATTTAAATTGGGATTTTATGAAAGTACAAATTAATAAGGTGAATTTTGGGAGCAATTTTGAAAAAATGCTTAACGCGATCTACGATAGTGAAAAGGCAAATGTATTAATAAATGGTGAGATTACCAAAGTATTTAAAATAGAGAAAGGGGTTAGACAGGGATGCCCATTGTCACCTCTGTTGTTTATTACAATTCTGGAAACATTGCTAGATAGAATTAGGGGAAACAGGAACATAAAAGGAACCAAAATTAGGAATCAGGAATATAAATTGCAGGCATTTGCGGATGACATGGTATTTGTGATAGAAGAACCAATGGAGACAGGCCCAATATTAATGCAAGAAATAAACGAGTTTGGAAAATTGGCGGGATTGAAGATTAATAAGGGGAAAATGAAAATGTTAGTTAAAATATGACAAACAACAAACAAAAGAAACTGGAAGAGACAATGGGGTTACAAATAGTAAATAAAATTAAATATTTAGGAATTTGGATAAGGGTGAAAACAATAATGTTATGGGAAGATAACTACATTAAAATTCTGAAACAAATTTAAAAAGACAATTGGAATAAGATGCAAATATCATTGTTAGGAAGAATAGCAACGATTAAAATGAATATATTGCCTAAAGTCCTTTATTTATTCCAGACAATCCCAGTACTGACAAACAATTTTTTTTTTACGGAATTGGATAAAACAGTGATGAAATTTATATGGGCTGGAAAAAAGGCAAGAATAAAAAAGAAGTATTTGCAAGATGACAGAAACAGAGGTGGCTTTGGGCTCCCCAATTGGGAGATCTATTATAAAGCAGCAGTATTGGTTTGGATAAAAAACTGGATTAAATTAGTAAACAAAAGAATTTTAATATTAGAAGGGCATGATCTACAAACAGGGTGGCACGCATTTCTGTGGAATTTGGCTGATAAAAAACAGATATACTTTAAAAGACATATAATACGTAAATCTTGGATTAAAAACTGGGCCAACATCAGGAAAAAAAATTTATACTAAGATTCCAAGATGGTTTTCAACAATGGAGGCAACATTCCACCCTAATACAATGGACCTGAATAAAAAGCTTAAATACTATCAAATATTAGATGATGAGGGGAGATTAAAAACGAGAGAGGAACTAGAAACACTAGGAATAATAATAGACCATTGGGCTTATCTACAGATTAAAATGAGATACAATAGAGATATAAAGGAGTATGGAATTGAGAAAAAAAATACACAACTGGACAAATTACTTATTGGACCAGAAGAGAAACAGATATCCAAATTATATAAATTTCTATTAGAGCAAGAGATGACAGGGCAATTAGTGAAGGGGCCAATGCTAGCGTGGGATAAGAACACGGGGAATGACTTAGATTTGAATGATTGGGAAGAAATTTGGCAGGAAAATTTGACATACACAAAATCGGTGGCATATAAGGAAAACCAATATAAAATGATATATAGATGGCATTTGGTGCCCGCTAGGTTAGCAAAAATATTCCCAGCCGCAAATCCTAAGTGCTGGAAATGTAAAGACAAAATTGGTACTTATTTCCATATGTGGTGGACGTGTTCAAAAACAAAGAGATACTGGAAGGAAGTCAAGAATTGGATTGAGGAAGTTACAGAATGTGAGCTGGAGTGGAGACCAGAATTGTTCTTACTTGGAATGATTAAAGGAAACTTCTCCCCCAAAGACAAATACTTGATCACACACTTACTAACAGCTGCATGAATTGTTCTTGCTCAGAAATGGAAAGAACCCATTATGCCATCCATACAAAATGGAACCAGGAAAACATTTGAATGTATAGAAATGGAAAGATTAACACTTAAATTACATGGAAAAGAAGTTTCAGAAATGTATAGAATATGGGATAGATGGTATGATTGGGTGGAACGAATTACACACATACAAAAAGGGGGAGAGAAGCACCGAGGGTGGAATGGCCACAGGAAAATTAACTTGAGTAAATGACACTGAAGATGACATAAGTTAATAGATGATACCTAGGAGAGTCATATGAAATAGTCAAAATGACAACCCAAGCCAAATAAAAGGGAAAAGTTGGTAACAAATATATTTATGTATAACTTAGTTTTAAAGTTAAAATGTATATCCAATCTGACATCCAAATTGAGCAAAGAAAGCGCTTTGCGCACTACTTTGTATGTATGTATGTGTATGTTTGCGTGTTTTTAATAATTGTAAATAAAGTTTTTAAAAAATTTTTAAAAAGAGATTATTCATAAATTCCTTGGCAAAAAATCTAGGCTGATTACTACTAAGCATCTTTAGAGGAAAGTTGCCAGGCTAATCACACAGGTAAACAGACGGGAAACATGACCAAAGGAAAATTCTTAAATTCTTATTTATTGAAAGCTACATCAACAGAATCTTGCAAGTCTGAAAGCACAAATCGCCCACCAACAATTTCTCAGGCTGAAAAGTTGGTCAGGCTCTTTCTGGGTTTCTTTCTCTGCCTGTTATGCAGCTGAGGGCTCCCCTCCCTCTTGCCTGATCATTTCTAGACAGCATCTCTTCCCCCATATCCCATTTGTTAATAGATTGTGGAAATGCTTGTGACATAACTTGACTCCGCCAAAGTATTAACTTCTCCATGCCTTCATGATTAGGAAGGTAGTTACTGCTGGATGGTGAGATAAAGACTTAAGAAAACTGCATTCAAATAATTTTCAATGTTCCTCATAGAACTAAGGAGATACGAATAACAATTGATAGTCTATCATTCAATATATTCATTAATAAATCAGATTGAATGGATAAATCATGGTTTTGTGCTACAAGAGACTGCATCAACTTAGACAAAGCTTTTTCAATCACTTTTAAAAGATTTCCCACTTCCAAAAAGAAAATATTTATGATTTCTGAATACAGAGAGATGCACAAATAAAACCCAGTAGAAAAATATCTGATGTTTAACAATCCGGACTTGACAAACTCTGGTATTTTGTATAAGAACAAACCGATGGGAGCTACAATATAGACCTATTGTTAAGATTTCATTTATACTTTTTATGATATAATTATACCGGTATACTTGTCACTGATAATAAATTGGTGGTAATAAGTTTTATTAGATAATCATACAGTTAATTGGATGATAATTTCAATTATGATGAACTGGAAGAAGAATGAGGGATAAAACTTGACAAGAATATTTATGAAAAGTTTCTGTTGGAAATTTACACTTAATATATATAAGAAAACTATTGTTAACTTAACACCTGATTAATTCTCAAAGATATATTAAGGTGTTTCCAATGTTTCTTGGAAATGTAATTGTAAGAAAGATACATTTTATCATACGTGGATGACTTGTGACAAGGCAAAGAAATATGGGTTCCCCTCCCTCTTTTCCTCTCTGTTTTTATTTCTGTTTCTATTTTATATTGAGAAAATAATAATAAAAATCATTAAAAAGAGAATATTTATGAAAATGAAATGGAAAGAAGGCAAATGCCCCCATAAGAATCTCAGGAAGCGAATGTGCTGATTTGGAGGGATCCCAACTCAAGCACCAGGCACCTCACTTGGAGGAGAATTTCCACAAAATATGGATCAGGTTTAGGGAAGGGTAAAGGAGCCACGGAAGAGGTCAAAGGAGCCACTCTCAGCCTTGAGGAAAATACAAGAGCTGAAAATGGGAGCAACTTTTCCAACTAACACAACCTCGAAGTTGGAAAAGGCCCTCTTCCAGTAGCTGAAAGACGTTACATCCAAGCTTCAGATCTGCTGGCAAATATTCCAGAGTGTCAGACGTGGAAATATGGTCTCAGTCACAAGGAAGGAGATTCTGGCTGAATGAAACACTTAAAAGAAGGAGCAGTTTTAGAGCTGAACGAGTGAATGAACTTTCAGTGATTGTCTTCATGAAAAGATTGAGCAGCCATCAGTCAGAGAAGCTTTAACTAAGTTTCTGCAGGGAAAATCGTTGGCTAGATGGTCATAGGGGCTCCCTGTCTTCAAGTCGGAAGGCAAAGTACAGCAATGCTAATTGCAAACCAGTTTATACAGAAATTTATTTAAAACTGCTGCACACAATTCTTTTAAAATTAGCAGTGCTCAATATCCAAATATATTTGTCATGATGCCCACTCTGGACGCAGTGGAACATGGTGGCTCAGTGGCTAAGTCGATCAGAAAAGTTGGCAGTTCTGTGGTTCGAATCCCTAGTGCTGCATAACGGAGTGAGCTCTCGTTACTTGTCCCAGCTTCTGCCAGCCTAGCAGTTCAAAAGCATGTAAAAAATGCAAGTAGAAAAACAGGGACCACTTTGATGGGAAGGTAACAGTGTTCCATGTGCTCTCGATGTTTAGTCATGCTGGCCACATGACCACGGAGACATCTTCAGACAGCGCTGGCTCTTCGGCTTTGTAACAGAGATGAGCACCGGTGCCCCCTAGAGCTGAAAACCACTAGCATGTATGTGCAAGGGAAGCCTTTACCTTTACCACTCTGGAACATTATCTCTGAGTGAATAAATTGGTCAAAACTTTTGCCCACTTGTACCACAAAGAGCTTCAGATGGTTCTTCTGCATCTCCTTTGGATACTTCTGAAAGAGTAACTAAGTTCGAGGGATCCTTGTCAATACTGCTTACCTGCCATGGCTGCAGCCTTGGAATCCCCAACCTCACTTGGAATCCCTTCCTTCTTCTCCTCCATCTGGAGGAATAGGCGGCCTTCAAGGCATGGGCCAGAGTCTTCATGAAACTGGAATAATGTTTAGAATATGGGATCCGCATCCTGTTCCATTTCCCTTGGGTCTCCAGTGGGGCTTTCTGGGTGCATCTTTTCCGGCCTTTGACAGAAAAGGCATGTTTTGAAAGAGAACAGTGGAAATAATGATCTTGAAACTGGGGTTCCATAAGGAAGTGGGGCTCAAAGGCAAACTCTTTTGGCCTTTTGTTCTCCTGATAAGAAAATTTCCAAACACTATGGACGAATTTCAAAAATTTGCCCTTTTTAATTAACCCATAACCCAAGACTGTCATGATCCAGACTTTCCCTTCAATGGGTCCTGGCAAACCCCTGAGTGTTAAATGGAAAGAAAGAATTCTGTCTGAAATGTGATCATGTTCTATGAAGTGAACAAAACATTGACTTGTCTCCATTTGGAGAGGGAAGCCCTGAGAGGTGCTATATGTCCAGTTGCTGAGAATTGTTGTGATATAACAACGCAAATTCCCTTCCTGAGAAGCAGAGGAGGGAAAGTCCTCATGAAATCCTCTCCCTTCTCTGTGTCTGAAGCAAAGAGGCCAATCAGGGCCCATCTGAAATGGAGGAGCAGCTGGATGATTGCTGGGTACTGGATCCCTTCTTTGGGAAGCAACAAATGGAAAAAGGGGAATTTGCTTTTATCACTCAGAGCCTCTGAAGTAGTTTCAATCCTGATCTGAAAAAGCAATGAAGAATGCTGTGTTATATTGGAGGTCAGAGCCAGCCCAAAATATTTGATTTTAATAACTGCAACCTGGTTCCTATGAACATACTACAATAATTTATTGTTGATTAGCCATTAAGCCATATCAAAATGCATAATGTAGAAAATGGAACATTAATAAGTCTGCAATAAAAAACAATGCAAGAAAAAATTAAGTATAATATCAGTATAAATAATAAGAATAAAGAATGTAAATAATTTCTGTATAACCCATACAGATCCTCCCTGGGAATCTCTCGGTCCCCTTCATTGGAGGTTGTGGGGGCAGCAGGACCCAATTTGGTTCTTGCTGGTGGTCCTTTTGGCTTCTACTTTGCCCGTTCTCCTCAACCAATAACTCCATCTATTCCATGGACATCTCCTGATTCTGCTATTTGTACATCTCTGAACTCTGACTCTGCACTTTATCCTCTGCACTTTAAAGACCTTTGATATTTATTGCTGCTCTAATTCGAATTCCCCTTCTTTGTTGTCACCGACCATCGTCCTTGACTATTGTTTAGGTCTGCTGTTGTGAGAGAACAGCAGGCTGCTTCGTTGCTCCAACCCGGTGAGAACCACCATGGTGGGAGAGTGGTGGTTGGACCATATTTTCATCTGGCCCCCCCGAGGGATGGTGAGAGAGCCTTCAGGGGTCACGACATGATAACTGTAGGTGCTGGTTGCAAGGACTGGAGATGATGATAATGACTTTTAATTTTAATATATTTTAACATCAGTAATCATCTGCAGCCGTTTTTATCTTCCTTATCCTCTGTGTTTTAATTCTTACCATGATACTGGCTTATTCACCTATGGAGTTGCGGGCCTACAGGACTGTTCCCTTGTCCCTAGTATGGCGTGTGGGGGTATCAAGAGCTTACCTTTATGACCGATTTTAGATCTCGAGAGGTGGCACTGCGCGACCAAGGGGGGTAATTTTAAATTGGGTAAAGGGAAACTTTTAAATTTTTTGCTTCGTTGTCTTAAAGGGTTAAGGAGGGGGGAGGGTTGTCTGTCTGGGCATGTAGTTGTTCAATTTTCGCCCAGACAGGAAGGAACTCAGTTCAGCCCAACTGGGGATTGTGCTGTGGAGCGGGGGGAGGGGAGCCCGTTGGACTCCGGAGGCTGAGGTGGGGATGCCGATCCCCAGGGCAATCAGACTTGGTGGGGGATGGAGAGGCAGGGAGTCATATCACATGAAGGGAGCGTGCCGCCACTGTTTAAGAGCTGTGGCGTGCTCCGACTCCCATGCCTCTGCCCACTCCCCCGGGGATACGGGACTTGGAGGCCCTGGGCTCAGGTTGGTGTATTTTAATGCCAGGTCAGTGGTTAATAAGGCTCCCTTCCTTGGTGAATTAATCAGGGAGGAGGCTGCGGACCTGGCCTGCATCACTGAGACCTGGTTGGGGCCAGAGGGTGGAGTGCCTCTGGTTGATTTGTGCCCCCCAAGTTTTCAGATTTTGCACCAGCCACGAGCTTAGGGGAGGGGTGGGGGGGTCGCTGTTGTTATTCGGGAGACCTTGATTCCAAAGGAGGTCACCGTTCCGCAGATAGGTGGGTGTGAAGCCCTCCTCTTGAGGTTGGGGCCTGGTGGTTGGTTGGGCCTGTTGCTTATATACCTATCCCCCAACTATGTGTCAACGGCCCTGTCTGGGCTGCTCAATGCCCTCTCGGGAGTGGCGGTGGAGTTCCCAAGCCTTTTGGTTTTGGATGACTTCAACCTGCCCTCCCTGGGGGGGACATCGGGATTGGCCCAGGAGTTCATGGCTTCCATGGCAGCTATGGACCTGACCCAAATAATACAGGCCCCCACACATGAGGGGGCAACACACTCGACCTTGTTTTTGTCTCGAACGCTTGTAATGATCTGGGGGTGGGCACCGTGAATATCCAACCCATAGCATGGTCAGATCACTATCTCCTGTGGCTGGTCTTCCAACAAGCGGCCCCACACCGTTGGGATGAGGAGCCACTGAGATGGTTCCGCCCCAGACGTCTGATGGACTCTGAAAGGTTCCAGACGGAACTGGGGTTTTTGCCCGCCTCCCTGATCCACAGCTCGGCCGAGGTACTGGCGGCCACCTGGCAACAGGCTGCTACTGAGGCCCTCGACTGAGTTGTCCCCCTGCGTCCCCTCACTCGCTGCAGATCCCAGATGGCTCCTTGGTTCACGGAGGAGCTCAGGGAGATGAAGCAGCGTAGGAGGGGGTTAGAGAGCAGGTGGAGGTCAACCCACTCTGAATCCGACCGAGCCCAGCTAAGAGCCTATATTAGGACTTATCTGGTAGCTTTGGAGGGGGGCGAAGAGGTCATACCTCTCCGCTCTCATAGCATCTGCAGATGACTGCCCAGCTGCCCTGTTTAGGGTCACCCGCTCCCTCTTACATCGGGGGACGGGGTTGGATCCTATGCAGGATAGGGCTGAGGAATTTGGTCAGTATCTGTTGGATAAGATCGCTTGGATTTGGGAGGGGCTGGACTCTAATTTGCAGTGGTCTGAGGAGGGAGGGGCAAGAAGTCCGGCCGATATCATCTGGGCTGAGTTTGATCCTTTTTCCGAGGATGAAGTGGACAGGATTATGCGATGTTTGAGTTCCACCACGTGTTTGTTGGACCCGTGCCCTTCCTGGATGGTGTATGCCGCCAGGGAGGTCATGTGCGGCTGGCTCTGGGCAGTAGTCAATGCTTCGTTAAGGGAGGGCTCTTTCCCCGCCGCCTTGAAAGAGGCGGTGGTGAGACCCCTCCTGAAGAAGCCTGCCCTGGACCCTGCTGTATTGAACAACTTTCGTCCAGTCTCCAACCTTCGTTTTTTAGTGAAGGTTGTTGAGAGTGTGGTGGCTCAACAGTTTCCGCTTTTCCTGGATGAAGCGGACTATCTAGATCCCTATCAATTGGGCTTCCGACCCAGGTTCAGTACAGAGATGGCATTGGTACAGAGGCTTTTCCTCTGTCCTGGTCCTATTAGATCTCTTGTCGGCTTTCAATACCATCGACCATGGTATCTTATTGTGGTGCCTTGAGGGGTTGGGAGTGGGGGGGGCACTGTTCTGCAGTGGTTCTCCTCCTATCTCTCAGGGCGTTCGCAATTGGTGTTGGCAGGGGGGCAGAGGTCGACCCCAAGGGCTCTCACATGTGGGGTCCCGCAGGGGTCGGTCCTCTCACTCCTCCTGTTCAACATCTATATGAAGCCGCTGGGTGAGATCATCCGGGGTTTTGGGGTGAGATATCATCAGTATGCTGATGATACCCAGTTGTATATCTCCACCCCAAACCAAATCAGTGATGCCCTCTCTGTGATGTCCCATTGTTTGGATGCAGTATGGATCTGGATGGGCAGGAACAGACTACAGCTCAATCCGGCCAAGACTGAGTGGCTGTGCGTACAGGCATCTCGCTCCAGTGAGTATATTCCACCTTTGGCCATAGGGGAGAGGTGTTACCCCTGTGGATAGGGCTCGGAACCTGGGGGTTCTCCTGGACTCACGGCTCAGTTGGGAGGAGCAGGTGGGAGCCATGGCCAGGGGGGCCTTTGCCCAGGTTCGGCTGGTTCGCCAGCTCCGCCCTTATCTGAATCGAGATGCCTTTCGCACGGTCACTCATGCACTTGTTACATCCCGACTGGACTACTGCAATGCTCTCTATGTAGGACTGCCCTTGCATACCATCCGGAGGCTCCAGCTGGTGCAGAATGTGGCCGCGCAGGTTGTGATGGGAGTCTCCCGATACTCCCATGTTACGCCCCTCCTGCGCGAGCTGCATTGGTTGCCGGTTGCCCTCCAGGTGCAATTCAAGGTTTTGACATTAACATTCAACGTCCTTCATGGCATGGGTCCGGGGTACTTGCGGGAGCGTCTCCTGCCGATATCAAATACCGGTCGCCCTGTGCGAGCACACAGATTGGGACTCCTCGGGTTGCCATCTGCACGACAATGTCGGCTGGCGGTGACCCAGGGAAGGGCCTATTCTGCATTGGGCCCCGCCTTATGGAATCAGCTACCCGTTGAGCTCCGGCTGGCTCCCGATCTCTCCTCTTTCCGGCGCGATCTAAAAACCTGGTTGTTTTTACAGGCTGGGCTGGACTGATCTCCTGGGGGAGAGGGTGGGTTTTAAATTCGATTTTAATTCAGTTTTATAGTATTTTGGCTTGTCTAGTTTAATTTCTTTTTAAATAATTTATTGTTCTGTGTTTTTATCTGTGAGCCGAGTCCTTTCTGGAGAGTGGCAGCATACAAGTCAAAATAAATAAATAAATAAATAAATAATACATACATACATACATACATACATACATACATACATACATACAATTTACCACATATTCAGATCTGAAATGAAATGTTTTGCTCAAATAAGGGGCCATATTATACGTAAGTTTGGAATTCTGACTGCACAGGAAATACAATATTTTAATATATGGATCCCAATGTGGAGTCCAAGATACTAATTTCTCTCTTTCTTGGAAAATGGACATTCCAATAATAGATATGTTAAAACATAATATAAGTTGTACAATCCAAGACGTCTTTAATTGAAGCTTTGTTTTCTTCTAACAAACTGAATTTGTGTTTGCTCTGTTTCCATAGCTTTAATTTTAAATCAGTAGTAATATGCCCTGATTTTAAAGAAAAATATGTATAAATTCCTAACTCAGAAGCTGAAATCTTTTTATCCACCACCAAGTTTCTTCTCACATGCTGTGATTGAGTTTATTTTACTAGCAATATATTTTAAGTACCAAACCTCAGAGGCTTGGGAGTAACTTTGGTATTATATACTTTAATAAATGAAAGAAATAAAAGAAATGAAAAGAAAGCTGGATAGCTATTTTTTTTAAGGTTAAGCAGTTAATTCACTTTCTCTAAGTGGCTTCTTTGATGGCGTGGAAGCAACATCCACTTTCAGAGAAAACTACCTCAGACAAGGAAAGGATTACTTGCTCTATTGGCTCACCACCAAGTAGAGATCTATGGTTATTACGTTGTTTTTCAAAAGACTTTGATTTAATAATTAGAGAATTGTTGTGTCAATAGAAGCCTTTTTCCGTTTTCTGACTCTGTCTGTTTTAATCGCAATAATACGCACGTGAACAACCATTTAAAACTCAATGTAAATCGTTCTAAACCTGACTGTAAAAAATACGATTTCTGTAATAGAGTTGTCAAAGTCTGGAATGCTCTACCTGATTCAGTTGTCTCAGCTACAAATTTTTAGTTTCAGTCACAAATTGACTTCCATGGACCTTACTTCATACTTATGGAGTGAGTAGAGAGGGCGTGCATAAGTGCACCAATGTGCCTATTGTCCCTGTCACTGTATTTTTATTCTCTTATTCTTGCTCTCATTTTTGTTTGACAAATTCCAATAAATAAATAAATAAATAAAATAAATAAATAAGCCAAGTCTTCTTAACAGCCTACACAATCCAACATACAAGAATGATAAGAGTATTGTTTTATCAGTGTAAATCAGGGTGTTCCAACATGTATTTAGCACCTTAGACACGTGCACTATTTCATTACACCTGGTAAGTCATTCATATCTAGACTGAATAACGAGGGTTCAAATATGCACATTTCCCTTCGCCCTTGGGAAGTAATGGCTCCTTCTTCTTCTCAGGGCTCCATTGAGCCCCAACCTCCATCTCAAACAAGGGCTTGGATCAGGGAAAATAGTCGGAATTCTAAATTATGGGCAATCAATTTCCTCCTTAAAATTTCTCCATTTACTGACTGACACATGTTGTGATTAGGAATTTGAAGAGAAATCTTTGTCAACATTAAATCATTAATTTATGTGTTATTTATTATACAAATTGATGTAACTTTTAACTACCTAAAACCTTTTGGTTCTTCTGCAAGGAATGCACTTTTCTTCTCCCCAGTCTCAAGTTTACTTAAAAGGAATGTAGCAGATATTTTTGCCATAATATCTATTAGACTAACCAGCCTGTAATTCCAAGAGCCATTTTTTAATTCCATTTTAGAGAGGAAGGGTGCTATTGCTAACTTCAATCAAGCTGCATATGGCAGATATTGTTTCTATATGAAAAGGAACGTGGCAATTGAGGATCCCACAAGTAGGAAATATTTTTGGAATAGTTGCACAGTTGGTAGAACATCCTCTCCAGTGACCTTGCTCTTCAGGTCTTTTAGGATCAATCTGAACACAAATATATTAGGGTAAAAACAGTTGACAAGTTTACTACTATAGTCCGAAGCAGCTCTTAAATTCAGTGGAGTCATGACTGCATTTTTCCCTCACTCACTTTACCAGTCAATCAGGATACAGCTGGAAAGGACCTTGGAGGTCTTCTAGTCCAGCCCTCTGCTCAAGCAGGAGAGTTTATACCGTTTCAGACAAGTGGCCGTCCAGTCTCTTCTTCAAAACCTGCAGTGATGAAGAACCCACAACGACTGAAGGCTGTTCCACTGCTTAATTGTCCTCAGTGTTAGGAAGTTTCTCCTCAATTCCAGGTTGCTTCTCTGCTTGATTAGTTTCCACCCATTGTTTCTTCTTCTGCCCTCTGGTGCTTTGGAGAATAAGTTGACCTCCCTCTTCTTTCTGGCAGCCCCTCACATACTGGAAGACTCCTATCATGTCCCCTCTGTTCTTTTTTCTAGACCAGCAAAACCCAAATCCTGCAACTCTTCATATGTTTTAGTCTCCAGGCCTTGAATCATCTCAGTTGCTCTTCTCTGCACTTTTTCCCAAGTCTCAACATCTTTTTTGTAATGTGGTGACCAAAACTGGATGCAGGATTCCAGGTGTGGCCTTAATAAGGCTCTATAAAGCAGTGCTAATACCTCATGTGATTTTGATTCTATGCCTCTGTTTATACAACCAAGGACTGTATTAGCTTTTCTTGCCTGCTCCCGCATACTCTCTCTGAGTTTGTCAAAATCCGCTCTTTTAAATTCTAAGACAGTGATTTGATTTTGTTCTACTGTCTGTGTCTGCATTATATTGAATTCCAATGTGACGTGGTCGCTCTCACCCAAGTTCCAAGAACTTCAACTTCGCCTATCGCTTCTTCTGTGTTAGTAAGAATTAGGTCCAGCATAGCTTTTCCTTCAGTTCCCTCTTCTACCTTTTGGGTGACAAATTGTCGGCTAGGTTGGTTAGGAATCTGTTTGATCTCCCAATTGTTGCAGAGTTTGACTCCCAGTTGATATCAGGGTAGTTAAAGACTCCCATTACTACAGTGGTATGTTTCCTACATACATTTCTTAGTTGTTTTGCCAAATGTTTGTCTATTTCTTCTGCTTGGTTGGGTGGCTTGTTGTATAAGCCTATAGCAATTTCCCCTTTTATATTGACCCATATGGATCTTAAGAGTTTTCATCCTTGGTTTGGTGGATTTCTGTAGAGATGTAGTGATCTTTTATATATAATGGAAGTTCACTTCCTCTTTTGTTAGGTCTGTTTTTTTAATAGTTTGTATCTTTCCATCAGTACATTCCAGTTAGGAGTTTCATCCCACATGTTTCAGTCATGGCAACTACATCATGTCTACTTTCATGTACTAATGCTTCAAATTTGCCCTGTTTGTTCTCTAAACTTTGAGCATCAGTGTATATGCATTTGAGTCCTTTATGGATTCTTGGGTATGTTTCTGATATCTCCATCCTTTCCATCACTCTCTATTTCATTATGTTTTTCCTTTTCCTCTTCTTCTTCCTCTTTACTCCCTTCCTCCTTATATGAGTGGTTATCTAGTGGTTTTTGCTTGGAATTAGATTTTAAAAGTCCTGGATTGGCCTCCCCCCTCAATCTTAGTTTAAAGCCCTTCTGATAAGATGAGCCAGTCCTTTTTTGAATATATTCTTTCCATTTCTTGTGAGGTTCACTCTATCCCTTGACAACAGGCCTTTATGTAAAGAAAGGAAAATATCTACCAGATAGAGAAAAATACATACAAACCTGTGGGACTTTGTAGGCACCTACTAATGGTGATATCTGGGTGGAGATCTCCTTGTTAGCTCCATCAAGAAGAGCCAGAAGGTTCTCCTTCCTTCCACAGCCGTAGTTGGGGACATTGGCTTCTCCAGTGGAGAGAATGTCCAGCAAGGCATCTGAAGTGCGTAAAGGGCTCAAATAGTTGTCATGGATGTTGTAGCCCAGGGTGAGGTTGTGCAGGAGGTGGGAATTCTTGTTGAGCAGTTGAAAGGTGAAAATGAAGTGAAGGATATTTGTAAAACCAAGAGAAACACTACTGTAAAAATAAAGTTCATGTTATTATCATCATCATCTGCTGTAATAACAAAATACCTTTTTAAAAAATTCAATCCCCTTTGTCTCCACAATCATACTCTTAAGTAGATCTATTGATCCAAAAGTAATGATCAGTTATATAAATATGGAAATAGACTCTATTGAGGAACAACTTTAACTTCAACCATTACATTAAACAAAGTTCACTGTTCAAATCATGAATTCAGGATTTAACTGTGAAAGGAAAATAGGAAAATAATCTGGAGTTATTTCAGGTTTTTTCAAGCCCCATCTTTGAATTCGAGTCTCTTCCATAAAATCAGACAAAGAACAAGCCATGGAAATCAAAATCATTCAGGTCCTGCAATAGAGATGTAACTGAAATAAGAAAACTGCAAATAAATGGACTGCAACTCTAATCACCCTGAAAGACTTACGGATGAGACTGACTAGAAGGAGCCCTGTTGAAAGGCAACATTACAGGCGATATTATTCTTTCAGTTGTGAATATACCAATGAGATGGTCTCCTGGCCTGTAATAGCTCCATGGATGGTCTCCATCCTCCAAACTCAGAAGGCACTTCCCTCTAAGCTTCCCAGAGACCGGCTGGGACACCAGCAGCATCAGAAGCTGAAGCAGGAGCTCCATCATTCATGGGGCTTTATGAATCCTCTTCCTGTTTCTAAACAAGAACATGAAGAGTTGGAGGAATTCAAAGCTCTCTCACGAGAAGGAATATCCGGTGTCTTTCCTGATTCAGAGGAAAACCAAGCTTCATCTGGAAGGGAGAAAGAAAGTCCCTGCAAGAGCACAGCCTCTGCCTTTCCGAAAACATTTGCCACACAGAGCCTGACCTGAGGCATTTATCCTTTTCTGGTACAAGATGCCTTCCAGGCTGCTTCACTTTGATGTTTACATCAAAGACAGTCGCTGGAGAAGTAGCAGAAAAACCTGTGAGTGAAAAGCCACAGATACACCCCTGGGGACACTGTTCCGTAGTGGTTGTGGTGCTTCCTGTCAGGACAAGTCTGGGAAGTGATGCTGGAGGGAGAGAGTTCAACAAGAGGGGAATTGACTTCTCCTGTCCTTCAACTTGGTCTCTTGTCTCCAGAGATGGCTGGGGAAGGTCGCCCAGGGCTAGGGAGCTTTGTGACACTCTGGGTTGATGTCACTTTAGTGCTGCCTGTCTTGTAATACCAAGGAAGCAATCAGCACCCTTGGACCCTGCCTAATGTGCAAAGTTGGGCCTCTTTGTGCTTTTCTTGTATATCAAAACTCCATATATCTCAAAGGTTGTCATCTCTCCTTTGAGGCAACTATGCCCAGGGTGACCGAGAGTCTCCATAGACAGAACTCCACATACCAGTCCTGAATTGGAGGTAATGTTCAAATTCCTTGGGCCTGAAACTTCCACTGCCATCTGTTCTGCCTCAGTATGAGATCCTTGGTGGCTCTGGGTTCAAGCTGTTGCTTTTGAAGGCCAGGTTGATGCCTAACAAAGCTGCTCTCCTCCATGAGGTTCTCTGCCGTGTCTCCCTAAAGCCGGGTTGGGCCCAGAGGGGAGGAAGCCCCTTCTCTGTCGGGAATGTGCCCACCCCGGTTTCTGCATTTGCCCTGGGGGAGACCCCGGGGGAGAGGAGGAGGAGGAGTGGCTGTTCTCCTCGGTGGTCCATTACCGGCTCTGTGGAGGCTGCACCTAGACCTGCGTTTTGTCTCAGGGTGGCTGCCTAACATTTCCCCAGCCTGGTGAAGGATGTTGTGTGAATACGGTCCTTGCAGGAAGAAAAGTGTCCCCTGCTTGTTTCAGTTATAAACTCTTGTCCAGCTTTTCTCTGATGAATTCATCTACTTTGGGATACCCATCATTCACTGAGGCAATAGATCCAATTCCAGAAAACAAACCATGGTTAAATGTTCCCAGTGTGAATGCAGCCATTGGTGAAGTGAGCAAGTTGTCTGGATGTGACCAGAGAGAGCTGGTAACTTCACCCACCACCACTGCTCCAGTTTCTCCCTCCCCAGCAGCCCAGAAGTGGATCGAGGGGAGACCCTCCCCATCCAGGTCTGTGTCAGGTGTGGCTCCATTCAAAATCCAAGAAAGAAAACCTTAGACTAAGGTGACCAGATTTTAACATTGGTAAAGTGGGACACCATTGGGGGGTTTCTTGATTAAAAATTTGCATGTAAAAATTTGCATTAATTTGCATTAATTTTCATTAATTATAAAATTAACAGAAATAATATAAAACTCATATCCTGGTGAAATAGCCACATGGTTCTTGTCCTGCCTTCTGGTGCTTTGGAAAATAAGTTGACCCTCTCTTTTTGGGGGGCAGCCCCCCAAATATTGGAAGACTCATATCATGTCACCCCTACTCTTCCCTGCTCTTCTCGGCACTTTTTCGAGAGTCTCCACATCTTTTTTGTAATATGGTGACCAAAACTGGATGCAACATTCCAAGTGCAGTCGACACCCCCTCCCCCAACACTACAATTCCCAGCGGAGACAACCCCCCTTCCCTTCCTAGATCAGATGGAGAGCAAGGCATTCTGGGTAACATAGTTCTTGACCCCCCCATCCCCAATCAGGTGGCCCTCCCCATTCTGAAATCCCTAGGGAGGGGGATGCAAAGATGAGGGTGGGCGGAGCCAGGTTGGGGGTGGGGGTCATTAGAAACGGGCCGCCGGAGCTGTTTCAAAACGTAAATGTGATTTTTGGGGAGGGGGTTTCTTGCAGACGCTGTGACCCCCTCCCCACCTGGACCCAAAAGATGCCTTTGCTGGGGCACTTGCCTCATTTGGGGAGGGGTAGTGGTGGATCTTCATCCCGGCTCTTTCCTGGGGCTTTTCAACCCCGCTAAATCACAGCTCCCCTCATCCCCAGCCAGGATGGCCTCTGCTGGCTGGGGGATGATGGGACTTGGGGTCAGACTTTACAAGGTTGACGGTGGACAGCCCGAAGGCGGCACTCAGGGTTTTGTAACCTGGCGCCCGCGGGTGGTTCCTTCGGAGAGCACAATCAGCCCCGGAGGGAGCATGAGCTGCCCCTTCTAAAATCCTTTGGTGGTTACCCCAAAATCGGCCCAACGATTGGGTTGAAATGGGCTGGGGACGTTAGCCATCCACCCTCACTTCAAATTCTCTAAGTCCTTTTCCCACAAGCCGCCTCACGCCAAGCTGCAGCTTTCCAAGAAACGCCGTCCCTCCCTAATGCTTTCACCAGCCCAAGCGCAGGCGCGGGGGAGAAAAAGTGTGGCGCACCACACGAAGGAGGCCTCTGCGGTCAGTGTTCCGAATTCTGCGCCTGAAAGAAGGCCTGGGGAAAACTTTGGGAATCCTGGGGATTCCATTACTTGGACCATATTCTCTCTAATAGATGAGACTGCGGACTCATAAAGTTTGAAAGAGCTGCTTTCACCCTAAGTAAAGCAAAGTAAATACCTGATAATTTTCTGCTTAAAATCGGGACTTTTTAAAAACGCTGCGGGACGCGGGACAAATTATTAAAACTTGGGACTGTCCCACCAAAAGTGGGACGTCTGGCCACCTTACCTTAGACTGCATTGTTAGAGAGAAAAGGACTTTTACTGAATATGACGTGGTAGCAACAGGAGAAGTACAAGATCTGAATCAAAAGGTGCGGAAATTACACATAGAAAGTTATTCCCATGTTCCCACCCCCAACAATTCAAAGTGGACATCCAATCTCAGGTGTGCATAATGCCAAGTGGGGCATCTTCAGGTGGCATCTCATACATCTGGCATGCCAAGACGGTTGACCTTGGCCTAGAAAAGATGAGTGGCTGCATCTGCACAATAATCAGGAAAGCACCCCAACTTTTACAATTCACCCAACTTCACCCTCCAGCACCCTCCCCCCCATGAGGCCCAATTATTCCCCCTCCATTTCTATGGCAGCCGGAAAGAGTCAAGCAGAAGAAGGAATCTTGGAGGCTGACAGTCTGACTTTGGGAACCAGGAGCTCAGCCAGCCTGAGGAGGGGCAAGAAGGCCATGGATCCACTTCAGGGTTTAAACAAAGATCAAATTTATTAAAGGTGCCGAGAAAGAAGGTTCCACAGACAGAACACAGCTAAAAAAAGATAAAGAAAAACAAAGAGCCCTAAAGTCATTCAATGGCCCCCAAACGCGTCTTTTCCTTGGGCCTTGGAGGCTGGCTCAGTGGTTGGAACCTGGGTATCCCTCTGTGTCCCCTGTGAGACCCAGGCCTGGGAAGCCCCACTGAATCGGGGGGCCCGTGTTTCCAGTGCAGGAAACCCAGAGCAACCCTGGAGGTCTTCTGAAGGGTCCTTCAGGGAGTGGCAGGTGGAATGCAGCCTGGAGGGGCCTTCCCTTCCCTTCCCTTCCCTTCGGAAGATGCTCCTGCCTGGAAAGCCTCCCTCCTCCCTGAGCTGGTGGCCTGGCCCTCGTTTCTGGCCCACCTCAAGGGGAGACATCTCCTTCGAGGTATTGCTGACTTTGCTTCCTTTCTCTAAAGAAAGAAATAATTATTAATTTTTGTCCCAGCTGAGAAAGAAGTTGGTAAGAAATAAAATATTGTCATCTCATTTTGCTCCCCCAATGTGATGATCCAGAGTGTGGCACAAAGGCAACACAGTCAGATAATCAATAAGAGTCCCATTAATGGCTCCAACTTGCCATCCCTGGGGGTTGAGGCTAGATCGGGAGTTCATGGCTTCCATGGCGGCCATGGACCTGACTCAAATAATACAGGGCCCCACCCACAAGGGGGACACATGCCCGACCTTGTTTTTATCTCGGGACAGTGGTGTAATGATCTGGGAGGGGGTTCCCCAATTGTTTCTCCCCTGCCATGGATCGATCATTCCCTCCTACGACTGACCTTCTGAAATGCCACCCCTCACCACTGGGAGGCGGAAGCGACTAGGTGGTTCCACCCCAGGCACCTAATGGACCCAGAAGGGTTCCAGACGGCGCTTGGGCAAATCCCGACCTCCCTTGCCCACAGCTTGGTTGAGACCCTGGTGGACGCCTGGCAGACGGCGGCCACCGGGGCACTTGACTGAGTTGTTCCTTTGCGGCCTCTGACTCGATGCAGATCCCGGTTGGCTCCCTGGTTTTTGAAGCTCTGGGAGATGAAGCGTCAGAAGAGAGGCCTAGAGAGCTGTTGGAGATCCAGCTGGTCCGAATCTGACCGATCTCAGCTAAGAACCTATATTAGGTCTTATCTTGCTGCAATGAGGGCGGCGAAGTGTGCTTACTTCTCCGCTCTCATCAGGTCTGCAGATAACCACCCGGCCGCCCTGTTCAGGGTCATCCGCTCCCTCCTTAACCAGAGGAGGGGGAGGACCCTCTGCAGGGACGGGCCGAGGTGTTTAGTCAGCATCTGATGGACAAGATCGCTCAGATCCGGGCCGGTCTGGCCTCCAACGGGTCAGAGTCCAATGGGAATGATGTGGCGGGTCTTTGGGATTTCATCTGGGAGGAGTTTGACCCTATGACTCCAGATGAGGTGGACAGGATCATGGGGAAGCTGAGTGCTGCCACGTGTTTATTGGACCTGTGTCCCTCCTGGCTGGTTTATGCCGCCTGGGAGGTTACACGAGGCTGGCTCCAGGCAGTGATTAATGCTTCTTTGAGTGAGGGATCTTTCCCCACCGCTTTGAAGGAGGCGGTGGTGAAGCCCCTCCTCAAGAAGCCTGCCTTGGACCCAGCTAATTTAAACAACTTTTGTCTGGTCTCCAACCTTCGCTTTGTGGCGAAGGTTGTTGAGAGCATGGTAGCTCAACAGCTCCCGGTGTTCCTGGAAGAAACCGACTACCTAGACCCGCACCAGTCGGGCTTCAGGCCCGGGTACAGCATGGAGACGGCATTGGTCGTACTGGTGGATGATCTCTGGAGGGCACGGGACAGGGGTCATTCCTCTGTCCTTGTCCTGTTAGATCTCTCAGCGGCTTTTGATACCATCGACCATGGTATCCTACTGTGATGTCTCAAGGGGCTGGGAGTGGGGGGCACCGTTCTGTGGTGGTTCTCCTCCTACCTCTCGGACCGTGTGTGGATGCTGTTGACAGGGGGCCAGGATCCACTTTGATAGCAGGGGAAGGGATGTTTTGGGACACGAGGCTGCAGCCCCACACTGTTTTGTGACGCTGTCCAGGAGGCCAGCCACCCGTCTGGCCAGTGTCAGAAGAAAGGATTCCCTGCGGGGCAGAAGTTTTGTCTAGAAGGAAAAGCATCCAGAAACCAGTTTAATCATAAGTAATCCAAATCTTATATCCCCTATTTCCCACAACTAGATATTCTTAAATTGCACACTTGTAGTGCAAGTAGACTTCATCATCATCATCATCATATATTATTATTATTATTATTATTATTATTATTATTATTATTATTCTGCTGCTGCTGCTGCTGCTGCTGCTGCTGCTGCTGCTGCAACTTCCTGGTGACCAATTTTGGGATTTGTTTAGGTCTGATGCAGCTGTTGGTTTGGGACACCCCCCCTTGAATCCCCCATTGGGGGGGGGTCTTGACTCCCCCCCCAAAAAGCCAAATGTGCCCCAGAGCCAGAAGAGCGTAGAGGAGACCCAGCCTGAGTCCTGGGGGTGGGTTGGCTCTCAGGCAAGGGACGCTGAGCCCACTGAGGGTCTCCATCTGCAGGGAGCCCTTTCAGGAGGGCAGGAAGCCTGGGCATGAACTAGCCAGGATTGCTCCTTCTGTCATCACCACATCTCAGCCTTGTTTCCCTTCAGCAAGAAAAGTATATCCCCCCCCAATTAATTTTCAAACTTTTAGCTGAGTTCTTGTTGACAGGCTGATTCCCAGCTCTGCAAAGGAGCCGTGGCAGGTGTCCCTCTTCCCCTATAATTAAGGGAAAGGCTGGGGATTTATTTCTTCCTCCCTCTTGGCTCCCCAGGGAGTTTTCCAGCTGCCACCTTGGAAACTAGTCCAGTGAATGGAAAAATACCAAGAACAATGCAGAATTATATCCTGTCCTGAGCCAGGAAGCCCCGAATGTAGAGAATTCCTGGCTTGGCCTAAGATTTAGGCCTTGATTGTCCCTGCATAATTTCAGGCTCTGGCCCTCCTGCTCTCGTTGCCCCTTTCCCCCCTGAGAGGCTTATTCCAAAATGTGACAAATCTGTCCTGCTAGATTCATTTCCAGATAGACAATTAGAAAAATACTTATTTTAATCCACCTCGACTCAGGCCTCATGGACCCCCCAAACTCCAAGGCCCCATGGACCCTTTGATCTTCTATGGCAGGAGTCTTCACACTTGACAGCTTTAAGAGTTGTGGACTTCAACCCCCAGAATTCCTCCTCCAGTCAGGCATTAGCTCAGGAATTCTGGGAGTTGAAGTCCACAAGTCTTAAACTTGCCAAGTTTGAAGGCCTTTGTTCTATGGTCTTAGAAATCCATCTCTGGTTCTGAGGGACATTCCCTTTCTCCCTTCATCAAAGTCATTAATTAAAACGTTGGTGAATCCAATGGAGGAGAACAGGGTGGCCAGATTAAACATTTGATGGTCATTTCCAGAGGAGAGTTTGAGGAGATGTCCTTGGGGCCATTTTCTCAGCCAGCTTGATAACCTCTACAAAATGTTGCCCTTCATCCCACACTTGCTAATAAAGATACTGAGGTTCCTCCATTAAATGTTCATCACATATAGAACATCCACCCACCCCAAGAAAGCAACCTGACTGGAATGTCCTTGGTGACACTTTCTGAGTGGCACTTCCGGGTGGCTGATCCAACACTGAGCTCTGCCCTCCTTGAATCGCCTGCCATGAGCCCAGTTCTCCAGGGGCCTCCAAGAGAGAGAAAAGACCAGCCAGGACATGCAGAGATGTGCAAGCATGGAATGGCCTCCCTGGGAAGGTGGTGGGTTCATCCCACCTGGGGATCCCTAAGGAGGGCTGGACAACCGCAGTGGGGCTGGCCTTCCCAGCCACACAGCCAGGACACCACCCGAGGAGGCGGCTGGGGAGGAGCCCGGCCAGTTCTGCCTCCCTCTCTGGCTCTGGAGCTCCCCTTCCCCGCTGGGCCGCCTGGCTGGGAGCTTCTCCTCCTCTCCCTGAACCCGGCACCAAGTCCCCACCTGCAGAGGTTCTCCTCCTCCTTCCACGCAGCGAAGCTCCTCCTACTCTGGGCGGCTGGGGCTTCCTGCCCACCCCTGCCCCCGTCTCCTCCGCTCCCCCCTCCCATCTCAGACCCCCCCAGTTCTCCCTCCTGGGCCAAGGGGTGCATAGGAGTAAACCCCCCCAAGGACTGGAGACCTGGAACACAGGGACCCCCAAGGGCACCTTCAAAGCCTCAGAGGTGGGGAGGCCGAAGGGGCTCAGAGCCCACTAGAAGCGCCGCATCCCCACAACCAGGAGACCTGGGGCCACCAGGTGCCCCCCAGCCCCCCTTTTCTTGGGGGGGCTGGCAAGAAGAGATGTGGGCTGCCCAACGCAGGGCAGCCTGCAGAAGCCCTTGAGGCGGCCTCAGAAGGCAGCCCTGAAGCCTCCAGGGGAGGAAAGACGGACGAGGCAGGGAGTCCTCGACTGACGACCGCCATGGAGCCCAACCCTCCTGTTGCCAAGGGAGACGTTCATTAAGTGAGCTTTGACCCACTTTATGGCCCCTCTGGCCCTGTTTGCTAAGTGAATCGCTGCAGACGTTAAGTGAGCCACATGGTTCTTAGGTGAATCCGGCTTCTCCACTGACTTTGCTCGTCCGAAGGTCGCAAAAGGGGAGCATGTGACCCCCCCCGGGACACTGTGACTGTCATAAGTGTGAGTCAGTTGTCTAAATGTAAATCCTGGGACCCCAAGGAGGCTGCAAGGGCCGCAAGGGTGGAAAGTGGCCCTAAGTCATCTTTTCAGTGCCATTGTGATGTTGAATGGTCACTAAACAAAACGTTGTAAGTCGAGGACCCTCTGCCCAGTAAAGAGTGAAACCGTCACAGGAGGGAGGAAAGAGGAGGATTCCCTGATAAGTCCTGGCAGAGCTGCAGGGAAGTTTCACCCGGCCTCCTCCTCCTCCTCCTCCTCCTTCCATCCGATTCCCCTCCTGCCTCTTTTCCCTCCGTCCCTCCATCCGTCCGTCTTTCTCCTCCGCCTCCCTGGGAAAGAAACGGCCTTGAAGCCCCTTCGGGGTTCTGAGGGAAATGAGCTGGACATTCTGGGGGGCCCCAGAGCTCTGGGGCTTCAGCCTGACCTCCCTGGTTTTGGGGTCTTCTCTGCCCGGAAAGCCATTTCCTGACTTCTGAAGGAGCCGAGAGACTCTCCTCCGGCCTCAGCCCTTCCTTCTGGCCGGGACCAGGAGCTGGTGGGCTTCACATCTGGGGGAACAGCAGCCCCCACCTGCCAGGTGCAAAGCTAGCACACCAGACTCGGATCCTGGCAGGAGATGCAACCTGAGGGTCCCTCCACCCCATTCACTCCTCCCCTGCCTGGGCCCCCATGGGGCAGATCCCCCCACTTGCCCAGCAAGGCCAGAGGGAGCCCTCCCCATGGGGCGCCCCACTTCCCAGAGCAGGAGGAGGAAGAAGCCCCTGGCTGCCCCAGGAGGAAATTGGCAGCAGGAGCCCAGGCTGACCGCCCCTCCCCACTTCACCCCACCAGCCCCACCTGGCCTGCAGGTGCCCAGGGCTCACCTGGGGGGGCCACCTCTCCCCCACCTGCGATGTCAGAGCTGCTCTCCCTCCCAGTCAATCCCAAGGAGGCCCCTCCCTCGAGGCGGGCTTTCCAACAGCACCTGAGCTTCCCAGACCAGATGGGGGGGCTCCCTCTGCCTCCCTCTCCCCAGCCCCTCCCTCCCTGCCCTCACTGGGAGGGGAGGACCCCTGCAGATCCCCTGGCCCTGCAGGACCCCTGCATACCCCCCCCACAGCACAGCCCCCTGCCAAACCTTCTCTGAATCCAGCCCATTGAAGGCCGCTTGACCGGCGAGGAGGAAGCCAGGCCCTGAGAGACCCCTCAGCCTCAGCCAGCTGGGCAGGAAGGTTGTCCGGAAGCCCCCAGGGGAAGCCGGCCCAGAGATCCTGGCCAGGCTGCACAAAAGTGGTTGCCATTGCCTCTTTCCCAGGGCTCCAAGAGAGCGGCTGGCCCAGAGCCTCCTAGCTGGCTTGGTGCCCCAGGCAGGACTGGAACTGAGGGCCCCCTGGAATTGAACCACCACCCCACCCAACTGACTCCAGTGGGATCCACATGACCCATTGAACCCGGTCTCTTCCCCAGTGGCCGCATTCACACCTGCACCTCTTAACCACGGTTTGTTTCCCGAGGTTGAGCCTGTTGGCCGAGGAGTCAGTGGATGATGGGAACTCGGAAGGAGATGAATTCCTGAGGAGAAGCTGAACAAGAGGAGCTGATATGCAGGCAGGCCTCGCCTTCCAACCGTTCATTTAGTGACTGATCCAAGTTACAACTGCACTGAGAAATGGGACTTAGGACCGTTTTTCACAGTTAATGACCTTTGCAGCATCAAATGCAGTGATCAGAATTCAGGTGCTTGGCCACAGTTTCACGTTTATGATCATTATGGCTGGGTCCCAAGTCACGTGATCCCCTTTTGTGACCTTCTGACAAGCAAAGTCAGATTCACTTAACAACCGGGTTCCTAACTTATCCACTGCAATGATTCAATTAATGACTGTGGCAAGAAAGGTCACTTGATAGATGTCTCACTTAACAGCAGAAATGTTGGGCTCAATTGTGGTCGTAAATCAAGGACTCCCTGTATTGGGGACCCTTTTCTCCTGGCAAGGACCCTGTTCACAGAACATGTTTGACCAGGCCGGGGTCCTCGCAGCCCCCCTGAGAGAAGCCAGAGGTCCACGTGGAGCCTCCTCAGGGCCTGTGAGAAGCCCTGGATGACCACAGCCCCCCCTCCTCCCCTCCTCTGGGGTCTCCTGGGACTAACCCAGAAGTTGGGGTGGGCTCATTCCTGACCCAGGAGGGGCTTCCTCCCCTCTGGGCCTCACCCGGCTTCGGTCAGACATGCCTGTGAACCTCCCAGAGGAGAAGAGAGTCTCATCGCACATCAACCTGGCCCTGAAAAGCCACCGCTTGAACCCGGAGCCACCCAGGATCTGGTCTGCAGGCCCTGAGAGCAGAATCTGAGGGAGGTTCAGGGGGAGAACTTCCAAGCGGTGGACCTGGGATACGGGCCTTCCTCTGTCCCTCACTGCCAGGGTGGGCCTGCCTGTCCCTTCAGGTCCCCCTCACTCAGCCCACCCGGTTCCCCCTTCTGGGCCAAGAAGTCCATATTAATGTCCATCCCCCACAGTGAAGGAACATCTTCCCCGAACAACGGGTGCAAATAAACCAGGAACAAAGGAGTTCCAACAGCACCTTCCAACCCCTTGGAGGTTTTTTGGTATAGAAAGTCTCAGCCTCAGAGATGGGAAGGTCAGAGAGGTCCCTCCCCCACAAGTAGAAGATCCCCACAACAGACGAAGAGCCACCAGATCTCCAGAAATCATGTCGCTAGAAATCAGGCTGCACCATCCACTACACTGTGGGCATCACCGCCATCTTGGTAGGGTTTCCTGTGATAAGATGGGTGGCCAGTAAATTTAATGGATGGGTGGGTGGGGGTGGGTGGTGGGTGGGTAGGTAGGTAGGTAGGTAGGTAGGTAGGTAGATCTCAGCTGCAGACCTTACAGTCCATTCTTTATTTAAAAAATTAAGAAACATCAAAATATAAAGAATCTTGGTGTATCATAGGAACATAACACAGGAATCACAAGAAAATAAAAATGAAAATTTCCATCCATTCTATAATTTCCTCCCTTTATACCCAATGATATAGTCCACAAATTGTCACTTTCCTGGTTCTTAATGAGCTCTTATCCAAAAATTAATATTGCTAGAAAAGATGGGGAATGAAATTTCACTTCAGGCACAAGCAATTTTAAAACCGGCTGCAATTAAGATCAATATATGGGATTCTGATATAAAACAGGATTCCAAGCAGGGCCTACTCTTAACATTGGGCAGCGTTCAAGGGGGCTGATTGTCATTAGAAGACAGGCAGCACTAGAGTTAAATGGCATTAACTTAGAAATGGCACCAACCTCCATAGCTCTGGGTGACCTTCCCCAGCAATCTCTGGAGACAAGAGGCCACGTTGAAGGACAGCAGAAGTCAATTTCCTGGGTGTTGAACTCTCTTCCCCAGCATCACTTTCTGGACTTGTCCTGACAGGAAGGAAGGACCACAACCACAACAGAACAACGATCCCAGGGGTGTATCTGTAATTTTTACTAACATGTTTTATTCCAGCCTCTCCTCTGCAGATGGAGCTCCGAAAAAGTTCAGGATCCCAAAAGGAGAAGTTGTTTCTCACTGTAATTATGGCCATCTGGACCTTTGAGACCTGTGGTGCTATATCTCCAGTTTTTGACTTTGATGTAGGCATAAGATTGAAGCCACATGCAAAGGATCTTGTATCAGAAAAGGATAAATTTCTTGGGTGAAGCTCTCTGGGAAGAAGTTTTGGGACAGGTAGAGGCTCTGCTCTTGATTGCACCTTTCTCTCCTTTCCAGATGAAACTGAGTGGTTCAGTATTTAGGATCAGGAAAGCCATTGGCACTTCTCAGAGTCTTTGCATTTTTCCAACTGTTCCTGTAGCAAACAGGAAGTGGATTGATTCACCCCATGAATGATGGATCTCCTGCTTCTGCTTCTGCTGCTGCTGGTGTCTCCATCAGTCTGTGGGAAGCTGAGAATGAAGTGCCTGCTGAGTTTGGAGCACCAGGATGGAAACAGTCCGTGGAGCTATTACAGGCCAGGAGACCATCTCATTGGTGTGGTCACATCTCAAACATATGTATCACTTATAATGTTGCCTTTCAACGGCCCTCCTTCTATACCTTCTCCTTCGTAAGTCATGCAGGGTGATGGAGTTGCACTCCTCCATTTGCAATTCTAACACTCTCCTTCTTTTCTTCTTATTTCACTTTTTAAAAAAAGTTTTATTCAGTTTTCCACATTTTAACATCTCTTTTAGTGAACAGCATGATTACAGGTTTCACATATACATACAAATATGACCATAATTACATATTCAATTTTGTATTCAATTTCTTTACAATGCTTTTATACATTTTCTATTTTATTATATTATTCCAAATGTTTATCTCATTATTTAATTCACATATATTAACTTCATAATTATTATACTTTAGTACTTTTTACTGTCACATTTGTATATTCCTCTTAAATTCACTTCTGGTTTTGAGCTTTCCCGAAGATGGACCGCTGTCCGCAACTGTGCGCAGCTTTAGTCCTGCTTGCCAGAGAGCCCCGATCGACCAGATTTGGGGCAGAAACTGCCTCGTAGGGGCAGCAGAGGAAGGGGAGACCATCAGCTGGGTAGAGGGCAGTTGCAAATCCTCTCGGCTTGGCAATTGCTCCCTCCCAAAGATGCCTGAAGCGGTGGTCTAAAATGGCCACCCTGAAGGGGAAGATTAAACTGGAATAAGTTTGCGCAGGAGAGAGAGAAAGAAGTGAACAGCAGGAGGAACGGGATGATATAATCAAATGGAAGGTACCCCCAGGATTAACATTTCAAAGAATTTTCAAGAAAGGACTTAAAGCGGTGAATAGAAAGACAGAAAAAAAGGTGTGAATTGCTTTTGACAGTGGTGGGGCTTTGAACCGAGAAAGGTAGAAGCTGGAGAAGGAATCATCTAATCAATTTGGATAAGTATATTTTGATTCTGTATAGGCACTAATAAAGCTAGCTGAACTATAGATTGTTAAAGAGAAAATTTAATATCAATTGATTTGACCTTTTGAAGATTGTGCTTTAAAAGCTCTGAATAATTGGGAAGAAAAAGAAAAGAGGGGTGTGGACTTGTCAGAACAAAGAGTGCCATCTGAGTTAAATCTAACTTGTTTTTCCTTCAAAAGACTGTTTCTTAAAACTGTAAGGAAAATTGATACAATAAAACAACAACTGTGAAAAATTGAAACAAAGAAAGAAAGAAAGAAAGAAAGAAAGAAAGAAAGAAAGAAAGAAAGAAAGAAAGAAAGAAAGAAGAGGAAGGTTCTGCCCTTGGATTAATTGTTGATTCAGATATGGATTTGGCATTGGATTAGTTGAGGATTAAAACTCGAGAGGAAGAAAATAAAAGTTGACTGTTGGAAATTAACTTTAAAGACACTATTTGGACTAAATTGCTAATTAGAAAGCTGTAAAATGGCGATATCTCTTCTGGCATTAAAATGGAACTTAGAAACACAAAAGAAATATTACAAGAATGAGGTGAAATGCTGGGCTTTGCTTCAAAATTCACTGAAAATGCATTGCAGAGAAAATAGGATTGCAAAGACAAAGGACAGAAGAGGAGGTGGAGCAAATCATAGAAGGGGCCATCTTTAATTACCATCAAGAACAAAGAATTCTGGGAAGAAAGAGGAAAAGAGTTGGAAATAAATATTGGAGATTTGGGAAATTGAATAAAGAGGGAAATATTCGGAAAATTAAAAAGGGAAAAAGAATCAGCAGAAATTCAAAGGCGGAAGGGAGTTATTAATAGAGAGGGGATAAAACCTGAAGGAAATCCAGATGATTTTCCTTTCTCAGTTCAATCCTGAGTTCGTCACTTGAATAATGATCTTTAAGTAGTGATTGAAACAATTGTAGTTGCCTCTGTCAGCCCATTTCAATAGTTGCATAATTGATCATTGGATTTGGATCAAAGTTGGCCTTAGTAGGTTTGTGAAGGATTATATATTTTAAAAGTATTTGTTGTTGCTGTTGACTATAATAACATGAATATTGTTTTTACAATAGGTATAGTTACAATCTAAAAGATATCCTACAATTAATTCTTGCTATTCAAATGGTCAGCAAGAATTCCCAGCTCCCTGCAATCTCACACTGGGACTACAACATCCATGACAACTATTTCAGCCCTTTCCACACTTCAGATGCCTTGCTGGACATTCTCTCCACTGGAGAAGCCAATGTCCCCAACTACGGCTGTGGGAGGAAGGAGAACCTTCTGGCTCTGATTGATGCAGCTGCCAGGGACATCTCCATCCAGATGTCAACGTTTGTAGGCACCTACAAAGTCCCACAGGTTTGTGTGCATTTTTCTCTATCTAGTAAGGTGCATGGGGTGGTGGGGATGAGCAACAGATCCAATATCTTCATAGAATTCAAGAGCTGTTTTTCAGAATATTAGGGAACATATCAACTATGTTTTAGTCTATTATGTTCAGATTTACCATTAAAGACCTGAAGAGCCATAAGGTATCTGACTATTGAAAAACTATCCAGGTTTTGAGGTCCTCCATTAGAATGTTCGTTTTCACATATCAATAATATCTGACTTATCCAATTGGAATCAAGTTGGCAATAGTCCTGTCTATGTATAAAAATGATTCAGATCACAGGATCTGAAGAGCATCTTTGGGGTGGATAAAGGAGTTCAGCTCCTGCCCTCAGAGATACAGTAAGTTATGAATTTACACAATTTCTGCTTTGTATAAATTCAGAGTATATAATTATTAATTTAAAATTAAAGTGATAAAACAGGCAGAGTCCCAAAACAGACAAAATTTCAATTAAAGATTCATTAGACTGTACAACTGACACTTTGTGTTAGGAGTTGTGGTCTCTTAGTCTCTTGTACATCTGGAGAAGAAGCTGAAAAATTGCTCCACAAAGAATTTGGGATATAGAAGCTGAAAAGAGGTTTCAGTACTCAAAAATAGCATATAATACTGCTCTATATCTTAGATCCAAACATTTTATCTGACATCTGCTAATTTGAATCTAATAGTTGGAATTGTAGGGTGACACAGAAATTTACATTGCATTTTTAATTGTTTTTATTTAATATGATTTTGCATTCCATTTTTATATACAATCTTGTTAATATTCTGTCTTAAATATTTTAAACTGTGACTAAGGAACAAACTATTCTAATGTGTTCATCAGAACAAAATTGCATTTGTCAATAACTAATATTTTGGAGTTGATCTGGACCACATTATAACATACCATTCTTCATTACTTTTTCAGATCACTCCTAGAATTGCTTCAGAGGCTCTAAGTGATAAAAGGAGATTCCCTTTTTCTACCAGATGGTTCCCCAGGGATCCAGTACCCAGCAATTGTCCAACTGCTCTTCCATTTCAGATGGACCCTGATTGGCCTCTTTGCTTCAGACACAGATAATGGAGAGAGTTTCATGAGGACTTTCCCTCCTATGCTTGTCAGAAATGGAATTTGTGTGGTTATATCACAACGATTCTCAACAACTGGATATAGAGCCCCCTCAGGGAGGCCCTCTCTAAGTGGAGACAAGTCAATGTCTTTGTTCACTTCATAGAATTTATTTCCATCTGGGACAGAATTCTTTCTTTCCATCTAGCACTTATGCATTTGCGGGACCCATTGAAGGGAAAATCTGGATCATCACAAATTTTTCACTGTACATAATAAACAAGCAGAGACTTCTCAAATACATCCATAGTATTTGGAACTTTGGTTATCAGGTAAAAGAAAGGCCAGAGATGCTGCCTTTGAACTATTTCTTTCTGGGTGGATCAGTTTCAAGATCATTATTTCACTGTTCTCTCTTCCAAGCACAT
>SOZL01000033.1:0-15251 GCA_009733165.1 Naja naja | reverse complement strand
TAAAAGATGGGGAATGAAATTTCACTTCAGGCACAAGCAATTTTGAAACCGGCTGCAATTAAGATCAATATATGGGATTCTGATATAAAACAGATTCCAAGGCCTACTCTTAACATTGGGCAGAGTTCAAGGGTGCTGATTGCCATTAGAAGACAGGCAGCACTAGAGTTAAATGGCATTAACTTAGAAATGGCACCAACCTCCATAGCTCTGGGTGACCTTTCCCAGCAATCTCTGGAGACAAGAGGCTGAAGGACAGCAGAAGTCAATTTCCTGGGTGTTGAACTCTCTTCCCCAGCATCACTTTCTGGACTTGCCCTGACAGGAAGGAAGGACCACAACCACAACAGAACAACGATCCCAGGGTATATCTGTAATTTTTACTAACATGTTTTATTCCAGCCTCTCCTCTGCAGATGGAGCTCCGAAAAAGTTCAGGATCCCAAAAGGAGAAGTTGTTTCTCACTGTAATTATGGCCATCTGGACCTTTGAGACCTGTGGTGCTATATCTCCAGTTTTTGACTTTGATGTAGGCATAAGATTGAAGCCACATGCAAAGGATCTTGTATCAGAAAAGGATAAATTTCTTGGGTGAAGCTCTCTGGGAAGAAGTTTTGGGACAGGTAGAGGCTCTGCTCTTGATTGCACCTTTCTCTCCTTTCCAGATGAAACTGAGTGGTTCAGTATTTAGATCAGGAAAGCCATTGGCACTTCTCAGAGTCTTTGCATTTTTCCAACTGTTCCTGTAGCAAACAGGAAGTGGATTGATTCACCCCATGAATGATGGCCCTCCTGCTTCTGCTTCTGATGCTGCTGGTGTCTCCATCAGTCTGTGGGAAGCTGAGAATGAAGTGCCTGCTGAGTTTGGAGCACCAGGATGGAAACAGTCCATGGAGCTATTACAGGCCAGGAGACCATCTCATTGGTGTGGTCACATCTCAAACATATGTATCACTTATAATGTTGCCTTTCAACGGCCCTCCTTCTATACCTTCTCCTTCAGAAGTCATGCAGGGTGATGGAGTTGCACTCCCTCCATTTGCAATTCTAACACTCTCCTTCTTTTCTTCTTATTTCACTTTTTTAAAAAAAGTTTTATTCAGTTTTCCACATTTTAACATCTCTTTTAGTGAACAGCATGATTACAGGTTTCACATATACATACAAATATGACCATAATTACATATTCAATTTTTGTATTCAATTTCTTTACAATGCTTTTATACATTTTCTATTTTATTATATTATTCCAAATGTTTATCTCATTATTTAATTCACATATATTAACTTCATAATTATTATACTTTAGTACTTTTAACTGTCACATTTGTATATTCCTCTTAAATTCACTTCGGTTTTGAGCTTTCCAAGATGGACCGCTGTCCGCAACTGTGCGCAGCTTTAGTCCTGCCGGCAGAGAGCCCCGATCGACCAGATTTGGGGCAGAAACTGCCTCGTAGGGGCAGCGGAGGAAGGGAGACCGTCAGCTGGGTAGAGGGCAGTTGCAAATCCCTCCGGCTTGGCAATTGCCCTCCCAAAGATGCCTGAAGCGGTGGTCTAAAATGGCCACCCTGAAGGGGAAGATTAAACTGGAATAAGTTTGCAGGAGAGAGAGAAAGAAGCAACAGCAGGAGGAACGGGATGATATAATCAAATGGAAGGTACCCCAGGATTAACATTTCAAAGAATTTTCAAGAAAGGACTTAAAGCGTGAATAGAAAGAGAGAAAAAGGTGTGAATTGCTTTTGACAGTGGTGGGGCTTTGAACCGAGAAAGGTAGAAGCTGGAGAAGGAATCATCTAATCAATTTGGATAAGTATATTTTGATTCTGTATAGGCACTAATAAAGCTAGCTGAACTATAGATTGTTAAAGAGAAAATTTAATATCAATTGGATTTGACCTTTTTGAAGATTGTGCTTTAAAAAGCTCTGAATAATTGGGAAGAAAAAAGAAAAGAGGGGGTGTGGACTTGTCAGAACAAAGAGTGCCATCTGAGTTAAATCTAACTTGTTTTTCCTTCAAAAGACTGTTTCTTAAAACTGTAAGGAAAATTGATACAATAAAACAACAACTTTGAAAAATTGAAACATTGAAAGAAAGAAAGAAAGAAAGAAAGAAAGAAAGAAAGAAAGAAAGAAAGAGGAAGGTTCTGCCCTTGGATTAATTGTTGATTCAGATATGGATTTGGCATTGGATTAGTTGAGGATTAAAACTCGAGAGGAAGAAAATAAAAGTTGACTGTTGGAAATTAACTTTAAAGACACTATTTGGACTAAATTGCTAATTAGAAAGCTGTAAAATGGCGATATCTCTTCTGGCATTAAAAATGGAACTTAGAAACACAAAAGAAATATTACAAGAATGAGGTGAAATGCTGGGCTTTGCTTCAAAATTCACTGAAAATGCGATTGCAGAGAAAATAGGATTGCAAAGACAAAGGACAGAAGAGGAGGTGGAGCAAATCATAGAAGGGGCCATCTTTAATTACCATCAAGAACAAAGAATTCTGGGAAGAAAGAGGAAAAGAGTTGGAAATAAATATTGGAGATTTGGGAAATTGAATAAAGAGGGAAATATTCGGAAAATTAAAAAAGGGAAAAAGAATCAGCAGAAATTCAAAGGGCGGAAGGAGTTATTAATAGAGAGGGGATAAAACCTGAAGGAAATCCAGATGATTTTCCTTTCTCAGTTCAATCCTGAGTTTGTCACTTGAATAATGACCTTTAAGTAGTGATTGAAACAATTGTAGTTGCCTCTGTCAGCCCATTTCAATAGTTGCATAATTGATCATTGGATTTGGATCAAAGTTGGCCTTAGTAGGTTTGTGAAGGATTATATATTTTAAAAGTATTTGTTGTTGCTGTTGACTATAATAACATGAATATTGTTTTTACAATAGGTATAGTTACAATCTAAAAGATATCCTACAATTAATTCTTGCTATTCAAATGGTCAACAAGAATTCCCAGCTCCTGCGCAATCTCACACTGGGCTACAACATCCATGACAACTATTTCAGCCCTTTCCACACTTCAGATGCCTTGCTGGACATTCTCTCCACTGGAGAAGCCAATGTCCCCAACTACGGCTGTGGGAGGAAGGAGAACCTTCTGGCTCTGATTGATGCAGCTGCCAGGGACATCTCCATCCAGATGTCAACATTTGTAGGCACCTACAAAGTCCCACAGGTTTGTGTGCATTTTTCTCTATCTAGTAAGGTGATGGGGTGGTGGGGATGAGCAACAGATCCAATATCTTCATAGAATTCAAGAGCTGTTTTTCAGAATATTAGGGAACATATCAACTATGTTTTAGTCTATTATGTTCAGATTTACCATTAAAGACCTGAAGAGCCATAAGGTATCTGACTATTGAAAAACTATCCAGGTTTTGAGGTCCTCCATTAGAATGTTCGTTTTCACATATCAATAATATCTGACTTATCCAATTGGAATCAAGTTGGCAATAGTCCTGTCTATGTATAAAAAATGATTCAGATCACAGGATCTGAAGAGCATCTTTGGGGTGGATAAAAGGAGTTCAGCTCCTGCCCTCAGAGATACAGTAAGTTATGAATTTACACAATTTCTGCTTTGTATAAATTCAGAGTATATAATTATTAATTTAAAATTAAAGTGATAAAACAGGCAGAGTCCCAAAACAGACAAAATTTCAATTAAAGATTCATTAGACTGTACAACTGACACTTTGTGTTAGGAGTTGTGGTCTCTTAGTCTCTTGTACATCTGGAGAAGAAGCTGAAAAATTGCTCCACAAAGAATTTGGGATATAGAAGCTGAAAAAGAGGTTTCAGTACTCAAAAATAGCATATAATACTGCTCTATATCTTAGATCCAAACATTTTATCTGACATCTGCTAATTTGAATCTAATAGTTGGAATTGTAGGGGTGACACAGAAATTTACATTGCATTTTTAATTGTTTTTTATTTAATATGATTTTGCATTCCATTTTTATATACAATCTTGTTAATATTCCGTCTTAAATATTTTAAACTGTGACTAAGGAACAAACTATTCTAATGTGTTCATCAGAACAAAATTGCATTTGTCAATAACTAATATTTTGGAGTTGATCTGGACCACATTATAACATACCATTCTTCATTACTTTTTCAGATCACTCCTAGAATTGCTTCAGAGGCTCTAAGTGATAAAAGGAGATTCCCCTTTTTCTACCAGATGGTTCCCCAAAGAAGGGATCCAGTACCCAGCAATTGTCCAACTGCTCTTCCATTTCAGATGGACCCTGATTGGCCTCTTTGCTTCAGACACAGATAATGGAGAGAGTTTCATGAGGACTTTCCCTCCTATGCTTGTCAGAAATGGAATTTGTGTGGTTATATCACAACGATTCTCAACAACTGGATATAGAGCCCCCCTCAGGGAGGCCCTCTCTAAGTGGAGACAAGTCAATGTCTTTGTTCACTTCATAGAATTTATTTCCATCTGGGACAGAATTCTTTCTTTCCATCTAGCACTTATGCGTTTGCCGGGACCCATTGAAGGGAAAATCTGGATCATCACAAATTTTTCACTGTACATAATAAACAAGCAGAGACTTCTCAAATACATCCATAGTATTTGGAACTTTGGTTATCAGGTAAAAGAAAGGCCAAGAGATGCTGCCTTTGAACCCTATTTCTTTCTGGAAGATCAGTTTCAAGATCATTATTTCCACTGTTCTCTTTCCAAGCACATCTTTTCTGTCAAAGGCCGGAGAAGATGCACCCAGAAAGCCCCAATGGAGACTCAGGAGATAAAGAACAGGAAACGGATCATAGTTCACCGTCTGTGGTACAGCCTCATGAAGACTCTATCCCAGGCCATGAATGCCGCCTATTCCTCCAGATCGAGGAGGCAAAGGAAGGAGGGAGAAATGAGGTTGGGGGCTCCAAGGCTCCAGCCGTGGCAGGTATGGGGTCCCAATAGGGATCCATCTGAGATCCTTTGGAGAAGGAATCAGGAGGGGAAGGAGGGGAACCATCTCAACCTTCTTGTGCTGCAAAAGGTCAACAGATTTGCACCATCTAATTGCTCCTGTCTGACACTCTGGAATAACAGGGGGCAGACCTGAAGTTTCTGTCTAGCCTCTGTTGGAAGAAATATCCTTCTGGGTTCAGTTCCAAGTGGGGAAGAAAGATGCTGGAAACATGGTGACTGCTTGGAAAGATGGTTTAATGGTGGACAGAAGCACATGCCTTGGTTGAGAAAGAAGGGCTGAGATGCTGAGAGTGCAATTGTTTTATACCCCCCATAAACATGTATTTATTTACAAATAACTCATGAATCCCTGAGTCCTGATAGGAGATGCAGCATAGCAGGCCGTGAGCTGCAGTTCCAGTGGCCCCTTGTCCACAGGGGCCCAGTCTCAGCTCAGATGCTCTTTCTTTGTATTGGCCCCCTGAAACTGCTCTGGGAACTCCGTTGCAGCTCTCTGAGGTTAATTCCATTTGGACTTTTGACATGGTTATTTGATATCTTGCTGCTTTAAAGGGGGCAGTTTGGCTGCTCAAATAAACATTCTTGGGAAGAGCAGCCCCATCTTGTTGGATTTCCAGATCTTTGAGCACTTGTTGGAGTTCACTAAGTGCATTAACTCATCCCCCATCATTAAAAGCCCTTCCCTGGAGAAGCCGAGATACAGGAGTTTTTGTAAGATGGCCCCGAACTTGTAAGATGGTCCTGATTCAAAACTGTCTTCTGTGAGGAGAGAACTGAAACTGTTATGTATGTAGGTTTGAATGTTATTGGTTTATTTGAACTGTTCTTGTAAAATGTCAAATGGTATTGGTTTAAATAGTGCGGGAAGAAACCCTGCACTCCCACTGGCTGGCAGCTACGGCTGCAGGCTATAAGAAGCAGCCGTAGCCAAGCCAGAACGGGTCTATTCGAGCTGTAGTCACTAATAAACTCTTTGCTGGAACTCCTCGCGCCTGACTCTTCATGCAAACTTAACACTGGCGAGAGGATGGGATTTCCCTGAAGAGAAGACGACGCCACGAACAAGCAACAGAGCAAGATGGCTGCGCTGAACACCCCCAGCACCGTCGATCCGGCGACGAAGACTGGGAATCGTATGCGGATCGTTTCCACATGTATCTGGAAGGGAACGATCTCGCCGGCATCCCGAGAGACGGAAGAGGGCGGTCTTTCTCACGCACTGCGGTCCGGCAGTCTTCAAAATGGCGGCGTTGGCGGGAGCAGCAGAGCTGAAGGTAATGGAATGGCCCGATTTAGAGAAACTTTTAAGAGCCCATTACGACAAGTATCGTGCCTCATTAAGAGACACGAATTTTACCGTTGGGATCAAGGGGATAGCGAGAATGTTAATGACTTGTGGCAAGTTTAAGGGACATTGGGGTGCTTGTGACTTTACCAACTTAGAAGAGGCCATGCGTGATCGGTTTGTTTTAGGCCTAAAAGATAAGGTCTTACAAAGCAAACTTTTAATGAAACCTAAGATCACGTTTAAAGAGGCCATTGAAGAAGCTGTTTCAGCGGAAGCCACCAAGTCCTCAGCTGCGGCCATGAAAAGATTAACAAGGCCTCAAGCCAGGCCTCAAGCCATTCTGATGGGGAAAAATCCACAACAGCTCATTGAACAAATAGACTCTGATTCTGATGGCAGTGAGGCAGAGGAGGGATTTTTAAACTCAGAATGGAGAAGAAAAGAAAAGACTCTGGGAAAAACAGGCAAGGGTTCTATTGCAGAGGCTGTGGGGGCCACCCCCGCACTGAATGCAAGTTCTTTGACTCCATTTGCCTACGTTGTGAGAAACTGGGTCACATAGCCAGAGTCTGCAAATCATCCAGAACTCCACCAGTTAGGAAGAAATTTCCTGATAGAGACTTTAAGCCCAACAATTTCCTTGAAAAATGGGGTGAAATTTAGAAGCAAATGGCAAGAATGAAACTCACCAAACAATCACTATTGGTCATTCTTCACCCTTAAAAAGCAGAAAAGTACATGTGAAGGTGTTTATTGAAGGAAGGCCTTGCCAAATGGAAGTGGACTCAGGCTCTTATTTATCTATGGTGTCATGGGACACTATCCACAGACTCTTTCCCAAAATTCAGAAAAAGCATTTCCAGAAGCAAGCACTGACTCTCAAAGACTACCAAGGGAACAAGATTCCAGTAGTTGGAGCGAGAGATTTCAACGTGCAGTTTAAAGGCCACACCAAACGTTTGCCCCTGACCATCGTGGACAAGGATCGCCCAAGTTTGCTGGGACTTGAGTGGTTCAAGCCACTTGGCATCGAGGTGACTGGCATCCATCACGTGAGCAGTTCTGACTGGGAAGAGTCATTGAAGTCTGAGTTTCCAGAGGTCTTCAGCGAAGGACTGGGCAAGTATATGGGGACTCCTATTGCTTTCAGCTTAGACCCCAAGGTGCCCCCAATTCGTTTAAAGCCCAGGAGGGTCCCATTTGCTTTAAAGGAAAAAATTGATGCACAATTAGATAAGCTCATTGCTCAAGGGGTTTTAGAGCCTACTGACCACTCCAGATGGGAAACACCCATAGTCACACCAGTCAAGGCTGATGGGTCAGTGAGAATCTGTGGTGACTACAAGGGGACACTTAACCATGCGCTGCAGCAGAGCGCATATCCTGTACCAGTTGTGCATCATCTGCCCATTCCCTTGGCAGGGTACAGTATTTGCTAAACTGGACTTAGCTCAGGCATATCAACAATTAACAGTTGATGATGCCACTGCAGAGGCACAAACAATTGTGACTCATAGAGGTGCCTTCAAATGTAAAGACTACAATTTGGAGTAAGCGTGGCACCTGGCATTTTTCAAAGCCTTATGGAAAGAATGTTGCAAGGACTGCCAGGGTAGTGCCTTATTTTGATGATGTATTAATCTCTGCTGAAAATGACACTCAGCTTCAAGAAAGACTCAGAGAAGTCCTTACCAGATTCAGAAAAGCGGGTTTAAAAGTCAAGGAAGACAAATGTACACTCAAAACAGACAGAGTTGAGTTCCTGGGGTATATGATTGACAAGCATGGCATCCATCCTACTGATGCCAAGGTTAAAGCAATCAAGGAAGCCCCTAAACCTCGATGCAAGGCAGATTTGCAAGCCTTCCTTGGACTTATTAACTTTTACCACATGTTTCTACCTCACAAAGCATCTATTGCTGAGCCCTTACATCGCCTGCTTGATAAGAAAGCTGTTTGGATCTGGGGGGCGGAAGGAACAGTCAGCATTTAACAGTATTAAGAGACTAATCACGTCTGATGCTGTGTTGATACAATTCTCTGAGAATTTGCCTGTTGTTCTGACTTGTGATGCATCCCCTTTTGGAGTGGGGGGTTTTGAGTCACAGGCTTCCCAATGGAAGGGAAGCCCCAATTGCATTTACTCTCGCACTTTGTCCAAAGCAGAGAGGAATTATAGCCAATTGGACAAGGAGGCTTTAGCAGTTGTTGCAGCTGTTAAGAAATTTCATGAATATCTGTATGGCAGGTCATTCACCATTGTTACAGATCACAAACCTTTATTAGGCATTGTGGCAGGAGACAAACCTACACCTAATATCCTGTCACCAAGAATGCTGAGGTGGACTGAATTTCTTGCAGCCTATTCATACAAACTGATTCACAGGCCTGGCAAGGACATTGGACATGCTGATGCACTGAGTCGTTGCCCACTACCTTGCCACAAGGAGGACTTTGAACTTGAAACTCACACCTTTTCCTGGAGACTGTGGCTAAGCTTCCAGTCCATGCTGCTGAGATTGCCAGAGAAACTACCAAAGATGCTGTATTAGCACCTGTTATGGGCTGGATTAAGAAAGGTTGGCCTCTTCAAGATCTACCTCACCTTGCCCAACCTTTTAAGTCCAGGCAAACTGAATTATCTGTATTAAGAGGATGTATTTTGTGGGGTAACAGGGTGGTTATTCCTGCAAAACTGCAAAGGAGGTTTTGGAAATGTTACATGAGGGTCATCCTGGGATTGTAAGGATGAAAGGTTTGGCCAGGAGTTATGTATGGTGGCCAGGTATTGACAAAATGGTTGAAAACTGGGTAGCCTCTTGTCCCAATTGCCAGGTAGTCAGGCCTGCCCCACCTCACGCCCCCACAGGAATGGGAATGTCCTAGGGGCCCATGGTCTAGAATCCACATTGATTTTGCAGGCCCTACAAGAGGGCACACTTTTCTAGTGCTAGTAGATGCATACTCTAAATGGCTAGAGGTAATTCCCATGACATCCACTACAACTGAGGCTGTCATCAAGCAGCTCAGAAAATTGTTTGTCACCCATGGGCTACCAGATGTCCTTGTTTCTGACAATGGCCCTCAATTCACATCTAACATTTTTGAATCCTTTCTAGCTCAACAGGGCATCAGACATGCCCTCACTGCCCCTGGGCACCCTTGCCAATGGCGGGCTGAACGCATGGCACGCTTTACCAAAGAGAAGCTTCAGCAGCTGGGTCCTGGGGACATCACTGAGAAGCTTGAAAAACTTCTTAGTGTTCAACACATCACTCCTAGCCCATCAAATAACTTGTCCCCAGCAGAGTTGTTGATGGGCAGGAAACTTAGGTCTTCCCTTGACCGCCTTCATCCCACTTACGCACCCAACGCACCACTGGATTCCACTTCCAAAGTTCGTTCTTTTAGTGTGGGAGATTCTGTCTATGCTAGGAACCTTATAGGTGAACCTTTGTGGATTCCTGCTGAAATAACTCACATCACGGGCCCTCGTTCTTACAGGGTACAAACAGAGGATGGCCTCCTCTGGAGCAGGCACATTGACCAACTTAGATCCAGGTTCCCTCAGGAACATCGACCCTGTCTCTCTCTAGGTCCCTCACCTGATGTCTCTTCTAGGGGGAAGGAGGGAACAGGAGGAAAATCAGCAAACAGGAATCAACCCCATGTGTAACGAGCCATTGCAACAGGAACCATCCGAACCCTGTCACAAAGCCAAGATCCATCCTTAGAAGTGGAAGATTGCACATCACTACCTGACTTGGGTGCTGACATTGGAATGGAGATGGGTTGGGAGGAGAGACCAGATTCTAACAGTCTAACAGGGTCTTCTTCCTCAGGAAGTCCCAACAGGGAAATGTCAGTAGACACATTTCCCCTCTCACTGGGTGAGAACGTTAAAGCTTCTGAACCACGAAGGTCTCAGCGTGCACGTAAGAGCCCCACCTATTTAAAGGAATACATTAGATAGGTTGGGGTTTGGTATGGACTGAACCTAGTGGGGAGGGTGTTATGTATGTAGGTTTGAATGTTATTGGTTTATTTGAACTGTTCTTGTAAAATGTCAAATGGTATTGGTTTGAATAGTGTGGGAAGAATCCCTGCACTCCCATTGGCTGGCAGCTACGGCTGCAGGCTATAAGAAGCAACCGTAGCCAAGCCAGAATGGGTCTATTCGAGCTGTAGTCACTAATAAACTCTTTGCTGGAACTCCTCGCGTCTGACTCTTCATGCAAACTTAACAGAAACCTGTAGGGGGAAAGAGGAGTTTTAAGCAAGGTGCAAAAATGTAGATCTATGCATCTGTTTTTATTTTGGCTAGTCCAGCCTCTCTCCTTAGTGCTACATTTGGGACGCAGGGCGCTATCTGAAATATTCCTCCTGGAATTTGGATTGCACTTTTTCCAGAGGAGTAAATGAGGAGTAAGGTCCCAGGATGAGCACCAAGGAGTAGTTGTGTGCATTTTCCCCACAACAGCAACCCTGTGAGATGAGAGAATGACTGGCCCAAAGTCACCCAGATGGCTTTCATGATCAAGGCAGGACTTGAACTCACAGCCTCTTGCTTTCTAGCTCAGGGGCTTAACCAGTAGACCAAACTGCCTCCCTTACATACTTATCAAGCTTGGCACAATCCTTCATCCAGTGCATCATTAATGTTCTTATATGAGATACTATAATTTATCAAATCCTAAAACCCAGATATTTTTCTACTGCTTTTTAGTCATACAGTTGTTTCTAGGAGGAAATCAGAAATATTTTTCTGGAAATTTGGTAATGTTTAAATAAGATCAAAGTACATTTGCCTGAGAGTTGTTATAAATCTTGTAGGATAGCGATTTATCAACTCTATTAGTTCCTCTAAATGGACTTTCAAATGATGTATGCCATCCTTCTTTATTACACCGCAGCCATCATAGCCAGCAGAGAAGGCAGCTGTCCTATTATGTGATGTGATCAAGTGATGACAGAAGGGACAACTGGAAACTTCAAAGACTTTCCCAAACTCATCCACAACTTTAAAGCGGACCGCTGGGACTGGGGTACACAAGCAATTGCAAACCATGGTCTCCGACTGATAGAGATACTGGATGGCTTCTGTACCAGCTTTCCAAAAGTCTGCTTGTCCGTGACATAACCCCAGAATCACCAGGATTACTAAACCTAGAGAGCCACTACCACCCCAGCCCATAATTGTAGCGGCCAAAAAACAAATGCTGCACCAACCTATCAACTCTATTATATTAATGATAACATAGAAAAATTGATGACTTATGACAAAATGTTATATCTTCCCACTTTTATGACAAAGATTGAAAAAAAATTATCTGAGTGCCATTTTTAAATCAGTTTTTATCCACTTAATTATCATACCATCCACCCCTCACTTAACTGGGTTTCTGATCACATCACAAAATTGTTTGTTACTGTTTCCTGAGATCAAGTTATATCAGCAGTATTTCCATAATGTATTTAGGAAATGAAATAATATGAGAGGATGACTTGCATAGAGCACATAAGTTACATCCCCACCTTTCCCACAATCCATTTAGAAAGGGCATTGATATGAGGGAATGACTTGTGGGGTGTGGAGGAGAGATTCTGCCCGGGGAAGAAGCAGATAAGAGGAGGACACCTACAGCTGCATAAAAAAAGGGTCAGTGGGAGATTGGTACTTTCTGACTCCCCAAATTCTGTCAGGGCAGCATTACAGTGAAGTGGGCCTAGCTCAGGTTTCCTGTCTGGGCTTCCTGGGAGAGGATTACCCTGACGATTTTCTTCTTGACAAATCCATGTTTCTGATAACCAACCTGTTGCTTTCAGGGAGTTCATAAATTTCCTTTTTTCTGTTGTTCAACTATATTTTGTCAAAATCTATATTGTCAGGATATGATCAACAAAATTTTTGAACCTTTTTTGCTCTCTTGTAAGATATTGGTAACCTATTTTCCTAATGAAGCATGTCTGTAAATTAGGCAACTACAAAAGAAAGATTCAAATGTGAAAAAGCGTGTGGGATAAGAAACAAAGTTTTCTGCTTTTAAAATTGCTGCATGTTCCCATTCTAGTTCCATCCTTTCCTGGAGAAGAATGAGTTTGTCAATATTTCATGCTATAAACTCTACATGGACCCAAATGGAGAGGTAGCAGCAGATCTGGGCATTTCGGCTTCTTCATTCTTCCCAGGGATGCTCCCAGGAAAGAGATTCTGATGTATTTTGAAAGACAGAGATTTACTATCAGGCAAGATGCTCTTTCACAGCTAAAGTCGCTCAACAAGGTAGGAGAAAGTTTGGTGCCTTCTCTCTGTTTTCCAAACCCTTGGGCCCATTTCAAGAGGGCTGATGGTTGACCTTCACTGAGAATTGAATCTGGGCAGTAGAAACCAGATTTTTTCCTTAGGCTGCTTAGGAGGTTCCATTTTGTGGACCACGTACAATTAAGGGTATCCACCAAACAGGTGAGAAAGCCACAAGGGCTGAGGAATGTGTCGTTAGTAGCTTTGAGTTTGTTTGCTCCTTGTGCCCAGAATAGCAAAGAAGGCAGCAATTCTGCTTACCGGGGCCTGAATCCAGGCTTGGACTCTATCAAATGGGATTGAATTTTGATTGGACGGAGGTCCTTTTGGTCCCATTGGGGGAAAGAAGCTGCATCTCACCCTGCTTGGGGAAAAGTGTCCCCTGAAGGGGCAAGTTCATAATCTGGGAGGCTCTTAAAGAGGCCAGACCTGGCCAGAGCTATCCATGCCTCTCGTTTACACACATACACACACACACACTGCTGAAAATAGAGCAATAGGCCTTCTGCTCCTGGCTTGCAAGGGGCTCTTCATCTGAATGCCATTGTCAGCTACCTTAAGTCTCTCTGGCGGGGGGGGAAGGAGTCTCCAAATTTTACTCATAATAAATTTGAGCCTTTCTTTCTATGCCTGTTGGTGACCCCTAGTTTTAGTTCTTCAACAGAAAGGATGTTGGCTACTTAGCTTGGCCCTTTGGAATGTTCCTTCCTGACACAGGATCCACATTTACTTATTTCTCACATGTTGCAGCAAAAGATTCATGATTTTGGGAGGGACACGTTCTTTCCTCCATCCCATCTCACTCCAGTTGTAGAAACTAGGCAGTCAATTCTAGTCTTAGACCATCAGCATGGCAGCCATAGAAATGGAAGACATAAATCTACACATCAACGTCTCCTTTAAACTTGACAGACCTAATTTTATGTGTGAATTGGGAGGCGGTTTTGCACTATTTTCAAAGTGAAGCAACTTTGCAGTTTTTATATACTCCAAAATAATTTTTTTCTGGATCGTATTGGTAATATTTTTTTCCATTCATCACACTTTTATTCTCTTTAATCCATCTTATAGAATAAATCTTTTCTGAATTCCATCCTTCCAGCCTTCATTAAACTGAAAAATCCTTTACTGCAATGTTAAATGCCAGAAGCAAAAGGAAGGAACTTAACAAAGAATCTGACACTAGTTGTAACTTCTACATCGATTTGGAAGGAATCAAGAGATTTCATATTTACCTCAGTGAATCCCAGAGTTTCCTTATCTAATGTCCATTTCTCCCCCCATTTTCCATGGATGGAGAGTCCTAACACATTTTCTTTGGCATTCCTTCTTTTCTGCTTAGTCCCTGCCTCAGTCCAGATGTGTGGAAAGTTGTCCTCCTGGATTTGTCAAGAGGGCTCGAGAAGGAGAGCCAGTTTGCTGCTACGACTGCGTTCCTTGTCCGGAGGGGACCTTCTCCACTCAGGAAGGTGGGTGACACCACAGGAAAGGAAGGCCTGGTGGAAATGGATTTATCCATAGCAGTTTGATAGAAAGTGCAAATTAAGGCATGCATTGAACTTCAACTCTCATTTTGTATATTCCAAATGCATTAGAAATCCTCCAATTTCATATACTTTAGCTAAAAAGGTATTAGTAAATTATATCATCATTTTTTCTAGTGGAATGATTCAGCAACAAATCTTGGGGAAAAAGGTATTTCTTGAAATGTTAAAAAAAACAAATCCATAATATTAATGCAATATTGCTTTTTGACTTTCTCAGATACAGGAGAATGCACCAAGTGTCCAGATGATAAATATCCAAATGAGTACAGAATCCAATGTATCCCCAAAGTTATAACCTTCCTGTCTTATGAAGAACATCTGGGCATCATCCTGGTCTCTTTTGCCCTGCTCTTCTTCCTAACCACAGGCCTTGTTTTAATCATCTTCATTAAATACCGAGAAATGCCCCTTGTCAAAGCCAACAACCGGGACCTCTCCTACATCCTCCTGGTCTCCCTCCTGCTTTGCTTCTCATCTTCTTCTCTCTTCATTGGTCAGCCAAGGAAAGCCACCTGCCTTCTCCGACAAACTGTCTTCAGCCTCATCTTCTCAGTTGCCGTTTCTTCTCTCTTGGCCAAAACCATCATGGTGGTGCTGGCTTTCCTGGCCAAAACAGGAAACCGAGTGAAGAGATGGTTGGGGAAGAGCTTGGCCAACTCCATCATCCTTTCTTCTTCTGCTGTCCAAGTGATCATCTGCTGCATCTGGCTGGGGATTTCTCCCCCTCCCTGACTCTGACCTCCACTCACAGCCTGGAGAGATCATCCTGCAATGCAACGAAGGGGCCGTTGTCCTGTTCTATGTCACCCTCAGCTACATGGGCTTCCTGGCTGCCATCTGCTTCACGGTGGCTTTAGGAATCTGCCAGGACCTTCAACGAAGCCAAGCTGATCACCTTCAGCATGCTGGTCTTCTGCAGTGTCTGGGTGACCTTTCCCACCTACCTGAGCACCAAAGGGAAATACATGGTGGCTGTGCAGGTCTTCTCCATCCTGGCCTCCAGTGCTGGTCTGCTGGTCTGCATCTTCATCCCCAAGTGCTACATTATCCTTCTGAGGCCAGCCTGAACACAAAGGAGTATCTTACAGCCAGAATAAATATAAAAACATGAGATATAACACCATTGTGATATTGGAAGAATTGTTAAT
>SOZL01000337.1:0-23877 GCA_009733165.1 Naja naja | reverse complement strand
TTGCAAGCCGCTTCTCGCCCCGGAGCTTGCCTTCACATCTCTGGAACTGGCTTGGCTTCTTTCTGTTGTTGTTTTTTTTGTTTTTTTTAGGGCGCCACTGCGTTGGGAGGAGGAGGAGGAGAAGAGTCTCCAACCCTGCCCAGAGAAGGAGCCCGAGCGCTCCGGGAAACGCCATGTTGTTTATGAGGATCCCAGATCCCCGCGCCTCCTCGCCCGGCTCTTCCTGATTTCCGAGCGGGATCGCGGGCCTGCCCTGCCCCTGCCCCCGTTTTGCCTGAATGGGCACAAAGACTGGAGTGCTCTCTCCCCGACGGCAGCACCTTTCCAGCCTCCGGGGTAACAACCTGGCTACGAGCGCTCTTAAAGGCACAGTGCCCTCTTTCGGTCCCCGTCGAAAAACAATAGACCACAAGATATACGCGGTCGGTGAGGGTGTCTCTCTGCCCCTGATGTTGCACACGTCCCGGATTAGGGGACTTCAGTTGACTACTTTTATTTTTTTTTTATTTAGCCAGTATTTGAGAGGCTGCCACAAAGAGGGAGGGGTCGATTTATTTTTCCAAAGTACCAGAGGGCAGGACAAGAAACAATGGATGGAAACTAACCAAGGAGAGAAGCCACCTGCAATTAAGGAGAAACTTCCTAACAGTGAGGACAATTAACCAGTGGAACAGCTTTGCCTTCAGAAGTTGTGGAGGTTTTTAAGAAGAAACTGAACAGCCATTTATCTGGAATGATATATAGCAGTGGGCCGGGGACCACTGGTGGTCCATGAGGAAATGTTGGTGGTCTGCAGAGAAATGTCACCCCAAAGCACCCCAAAGCAATTAATCCAGGCTGTGTGGGAACACAAGGTTGTGCCACGACATGGCCCGTGGAACACAAGGCTTGGCCACTTGCATTGCAAACAACATACATTCAGAACAACAGGAGGTAGTGAGGGGAGGTGGGAAAGGGCAGGGGGGACTTGCCCCACTCACCTCATGAGCCTTGCCTGGCCACCGGGCTGCTTTTTTCCTCTTCTTTCTTCTGCTTTGGCTACACACAAGGAAAGCAGCAAAAGTCTTTCTTTCTCTCCCCAAACTCCTCCAGAAATGAGTCTTTGGGATCCTGCAAGGCATCCTGCTCCAAGAGGCTGCGCCAGCAAAGACTCATTTCCTTTGAAGGGAAGGCGATGAATTGGGCTAAGGAGAAGTAGCCAGACAGAAGTTTCAACTAACCATCTCCTGCTGAGGTTGGAAAAGAAAAGCCCAGGATTTGTCAGCTACCTCCTGAAGTCACATCTTTACTCCAAGGGAAAGTAGCGCAGAACCAAGGGAAGGCAGGAACTTATTCAACGAAGCCCGCTTGCTTTTCTTTCTTGCCCCCAGGGCAGAGGGGGACCCCAGCCCTGCTTTGCTATTCCTTGCTGTAGGTGCCTACTCACAGGCTTTCTCTGGGAGGGCAGTAAAGGAGCAGCCCCTGAATTTCCTCATTCATCTGTGCTTTCATCACAGCCCCCAAAGGAAGAGAGAGGAGAGGGCAAGGAAAGAGGTAGCACCTTTCTTCCTGGGACCACTTCTCAGGACAAATAAAAATAAGGAGCAGGCCACACACCCTTTCTCTGCCTTCCTTCCTTCTATCTCTTTGCCCAGATGCTCTATGCTGAACTGTCAGAAAGGAGAGCCTACAAGAGCTCTTTAAGCACTCTGCAGTTAGAAGGCAGGTGGCCAGCCAGAGCTGGGTGACAAACATCACCTGGACCCATCTTTGCAACAGCAGAAAGTTTGAGTGTATTTGATATCCAAGGATGAACTGGCTGTCCATAGGTGGTGTGTATAACGTGTCTGTGAAAATGAGAGGAAGACAATAGATCTGAATGAAGGTGGTTTGACAAGATCCTCAAAAAGAAACAGAAGTAATCATCTCATGGCTTGACTACTACAGGGTGCTCTGTCTGGACTGCCCTTGAAGGCCATCCAACTACTTTAACTGGCATAGGCAGTGATGGGCATACCTCAGAATGCCTATGTAACACTTCTGCTACACAAGCTGCCCTGGTTGACATTTTCCTTCTGGGTGCAATTCAAAGTGCTGCCTGTTACCCATAAAGGTACCTGAGGGACAACCACGGTATCTGCCTGACCAATTTGATACTGCAGGGTTATGTGCTTTATATTCCTTTGATTAAACAATAACATCTCCCTAGCTCCCAGAAACTGGCTTTCTCCAGCAATGCCCTCCACCTGGAATAAAATTCCTCCCCAAATTCAAATCACTCTGGCCTTCTAGTGTTTTAAAACAGGGGTCTCCAATCTTGGCAACTTTAAGACTTGTGGACTTCAACTTCCAGAGCTTGCTGGCTGAGGAACTCTGGGAGTTGAAGTCCAAGTCTTAAAGTTGCCAAGGTTGGAGACTGCATTAAAGATTTCAGAGACCTGGCTCCTTACCCAGCCTTTTGGTGGCAGAAAGTGGAGCCCCTTTAGATTGTATTCTTTGTTTCCCTTTTGTTTTGTCATTTTTCTTTCTTTTGTGGCTTTCTCATGTTTAATGATTTAACAATTTGTAAACAGTCTAGAATCACTGGGATTCAGGTGGCATATAAATATAATAAAACTATCGAAGGCACATAATGATAGAGGGTGTGGACATGATCAGAGTAAGAATGTTTTGCAAGAATAGGAGGTATGGGGAGAGATATGCTGAACTGTTGGTGTAAACTGGATTTAATTATGTTTTCTTTTTCTATCTTATGGCTTGATATTTTGGGACTATCTTTTACTTTCTTTACATAATGTTGCTTACCCCAATAGAGAAGAATGCAATCAGCATTTATGTATATATGTATGTATTTTAACTAAAACAAATATACATACATACATACATACATAGTGTTGTTACAAAAAGTTTTCTTTGAGCTAAACCTAAATCTCATTGAATTTCCTATGTTATGTACTGAGATAATTATGCAATCTGTATTGAGACATATCATTGGCAACTACATTGTTGCTGTTGGTATAATATGCTCTGCGATTTGCAAAAATGTTTATGCAAGTAGCCCTGGCTGTCTTTGTCCAGCTTCAGAAGCTAAGCAGAATCATGTCTACCACTTACCTATTAATACTTGTTAGTACTGGATAAAAAACCTCTATGGTGTATCAGGGATATAGGCTGGATTCAGAGGTCAAAAAAACTTCTTGGAGGAAGACAATGGTAAACCTCTTCTGTACAGTTGCCAAGAAAATTGCAGGAGGGTATCTGTGAAATTCACTGGGATTTAGGTTTAGTTCAATAGAACTCTTAAGTTAGATCTATCATAATGTTTGAGCATTGACCCTATTAATATATGATTTCCAACTCAAAATCTTGAAAATATGCAAACTTGCAATTATGATTTTTTAATAAAAATAATTCCAGATTCTGATTTTTTTAGGTCCAAAAGTTAAATATATAGCTAGTGAATGAAAGCTTTTGTGGACTAGGTCCAATATAATTCAGCAGTATCAGAAAACTCCCAAGAAATTCAACCCAATCCAAGGTGTTAAGATTTCAGCTGCTCTCAAGCAACTGATATGCTATACTCATTTTGAACAGCCATGTTTCAAGAAGTTAAGGGTAATTCTTTCTCTAAATTAATTTCTTCTCTAGAATGCTTAATTTCTTTTTTTCCTCTTGATTTTTCTACGTATAAAAGCCATTTTGTGAACTAAATATCCATACTTACGAAATGTGTCTTATTTAGATAAAATCAAACTTGTCATTATCTTAATGCCATATGTAAATAATGCTAATTTTTCCCAATGTGTATTTGACACAGAGCAGAACTTCATAAAATGTCTTAGTAAGGAAATAAGTTTATATAGCCTAATTCCCTAGAAGTGTTCCAAATATATTCCTTTAATCTGGATCACAATCTTATGCTTATTTTGCAGATTGTGAACTGCCTACTAAGAAATTAAAATATTTTCACAGCAACAGTTACACTGAAGATCTTTTGAATTCAAATTTGGGATTGACTTTGTGCTAAATGTCAAACCTGAGATCAATTAATATTACTCACTTTGCTGTACTACATGACTTATTAATTTGATTTAATTTCTTACACTTCTATTTGTGCCAACTATGATTTATATAGTTCATTTACTATAGACTGCCTAAAACAGAGCACTGCCGACAAATTCTTCTATTATACTAAATAAGTGAAAGTGGAGCCTAGATAGAGAAAGGGATTAGGATGCCTTATAGCTAAAAGTGTCATACAAGGACCACTTCATGCATGTTAAATTTTATTAGAGGCAGTTCTGGAGTAGGCAGAGTAGGCAGAGTAGGACGTTTCTAGGGAAACTGGCTGTGGTTTCTCATGGGCACACCCTTCTCATCAATTTGAGGAAACTGCATTACTGGGGAGTTTAACAGGTTTAACAGATTAACAGAGTTGGAAGGGACCTTGAAGGTCTTCTACTGCAACCCCCTGCCAAGCAGGAGACCCTACACCATTTCTGACAGTTGGGAGAACGTTGCTGCTTTGGGCTAGCATGGCCTGCCCATATGCAGTACCTTCTTCTTTCAGTCTATGCTTTTATAAATTAATACATATTATAAAGGTCTTCAGTATTCTTTCTATCAAAGAGAACTTGTAAAAAAATTTCCCTGAAATTTTGTATGGTGTCAGGAACACAGCACAATGCGTGGAATGTATTATTTGTTCTCAAGTTGCTTGCTAACAGGAGTGCATGATACAAAACAAAGAGCAACTCAAATGAGCTTTAATATGTAATTAGGACTACTATTTGTTATTGATTAAATGTTTTTTAAGCTATGTCACTCTTGCAGGAGAAAAATACAACCTAGAGGGGGCTGCTTAGCAACAAACAAAAACTGGAAACTAGTTTTCCCAGTATCTAGACTGCCTTTCTAAGTATTAGATAAAATTACTTCAGTGTTGTCCACTCCGTCTAATGTTTTCAATTTGTTGGAACTTTAGCTTTGGCGTTCTCTTGTTACCTATCCAATTACAGTAGCAGATCTCTGGTAATCTTGTCCTCTAAATGGGTGTTCAGGAAGTGGGTAAGAGAGAGTTTAGCTAATTTAAGTGAATAAACTTTTCCACCAGCCAATCTACTCCATTGATTTCTCTCAGATACTTCCTCTTGCTGGTCTTCAGCAGTTTATTCCCCCTCCAACTATGGTCATAAATGTCCAGTCTACATGGACGATGCCCAATAAGCTACAGCACTCTCTCACTTTGCTTAAGAGTCTGCTCTTTATATATTATTTCCCTAAAAGCCAGACATGCCTGCTTCCCGGTTTCTTAATTATGGAAGAAACTATTCAGTATTTGTGTAACACTTCACATAGTGCTGACAATTAGAGAAGAAAAAAATTAAATGAGACCATTAACAGTTTTGTTCCAGCCAGGTTCTTCATCCCCCATACCTCTTCAAAGAAGGGGGAAAGTGGGATGGTTGATACCTGTATTGGGCAAGATCTGTAGTTATTGCAGAACAAGTTTGTGATAACATGGATAGGCATGCTGCAATGAACCCAGGAGCCAACCTAAGTATGTGCCCATCAAATTGTGTCAAGTTAACTTTGGCAATTTATTTGATGCAGTTACCAATTTAGTATATCAGAGGAATGCTGATACAGTTTATCTAGATGTCAGCAAACTCTGGTCCAAAATGCTTCATTATAGTTGAAATCGGAATCCAGAATAGAGCTGGAAGAGACCTAGTCTTCTAGTGTAGCCCCCTGCTCAAGCAGGAGATCCTATACCATTTCAGACAAGTGACTATCCAGTCTTTTCTTAAAAATCTCCAGTGATGAAGCACCCACAACTTCTGAAGGCAAGCTTGCCTATTCTCCTTAATAGAACAATAAAATGTTAGCTAAATGAGCTTAGATGAGTTTACTGATGGCTGAATGACCACACTGAAAGATCAATGGCACCCTTTCTTTCCTCTCCATTTTGGGAAGAAACATAGGGTGGAGCACCAGAGGGTTTTCCCCTGAGTCCTCTGCTTTTCAGCATTTTCATCAATGACTTGGATGAGGAAGTAAAGGGAATTTAGGACACAAAGCTGGGAAAGGTAGCTCATATTTTAGGTGAAAGAAAAAATAAAAAAACTAGAGAGGATTGAACAGTGAGTCAAAATGAAGAGAATGGAATTTATCCGCAAGAAATATAAAGAATTGTATCAGAGCAAGAAAAATGTATGGCACAAAGCATAAGAGGAGAAAAAAAGATGGCTTGGCACTGTAAATGTGAAAGAGACCTCAGTATCTTCACAGACCACACATTAAACAGAAACCAACAATATGCTATAGCTTCAAACATGCAAATGGCATCTTGGAGTGCAAGATGAACAAGATTAGAGTTCACAGTACAGGAAGTACAGGTAGTTCTTGTTCCACATTTATATAAGTCAGGCTTGACAATTCAGCACCCCCTAAGCATTCCCATGCATTCCGAATCCATTGGTGATGTCCATTTTGCTGTCCAAATTCATGGTGACCAAGCCCTAATACCAATAGATTTTCTCTTGATGGGATTTCCCCATGACTTTTACCAGGAAAAATAGATAAGGCAGGCTTGAAAAGTCAATGCCCTCCTAGTATACCCTGCACTCCGCATCCGTTTGCGATGGACATTTTTCAGAGTACATGGATATGGTTTGGGGGGCCCTGATTATTTAAGCCTCCTTATGTACGTTTCCTTTTAAAATATATGGAAAAATCCCATTGGGGGAAAATACACTTAGGGTTAGGGTTAGGTCACCATGTATTCGGATAGCAAAACAGACATCGCCAATGGATTGGGAGAGCATAGAAATACTTAGGAGGGCAGTGACATTTCCAGTATGTCTTATCTAAATTTAATGATGAAATACATGGTGGAAAATCCAACTGGGGGGAAAATCCATTTAGGGTTAGGATTAGATCACCGTGAATCCAGAGAGCAGAATGGGCATCACCAATGGAATCAGAGCACATGGGTATGCTTAGGAGGGTGCTGACTTTTCTAGCCTGCCTTATCTACATTACTAGGTAAAATACATTACTAGGGAAAATCCCATTGGGAGGAAATCCACTTAGGGTTAGGGTTAGGTCACCATGAATACAGTTTTAAAAAATGGAGATCTCCAACAGATTTGCAGGGCATGGGTATGCTTAGGAGAGTGCTGACTTTTTGAGCCTGCCTTATCTGCCTTTCCAGGTAAAATACATGCAAAAATCTCATTGCAAAAATTTATTTAGGGTTAGGTCACCATTAATTGAGAGAGGAAAATGGAGATAGTCAAAGGATTTGGAGAGCACGGGTATGCTTAGGTGGGTGCTGACTTTTCGAGACAAGCTTATCTATTTTTCCTGGTAAAATACATGGGAAAATCCCATCCACTTAGAGTTAGGGTTCAGTCACTATTAATTTGGAGAGCACAATGGACATTGCCTGCGGATTAGGAGTTCATGGGTACGCTTAGTAGAACACTTTTTTTTTAATTCACATTTATATGCCGCCCTTCTCTGGAGACTAAGGGCGGCTTACAATCTTTGGAGCACAACCTAATGTGCTCAGCATAGCCTTCATTCTATTGTATATGCCTGCTTATTACTAGGGCTTTTGCCTGCCCCCCCCCCAAAGCGGCATTTTTACAAAGTCAGCTTATCGCCCCCAACAATCTTGGGTCCTCAATTTACCTACCCCGGGAGGATGGAAGGCTGAGTCAACCTTGAGCCTGGTGTGATTCGAGCCTGCACTAATTGCAGGCAGCTGGAGCTAAGTGCTAGGTGTTTAACAGCCTGCACCACCAAGGCTCTTACTTTTTGAATCTTCCTTATCTGTTTCCCAGTACTGTTTCTCAGTAAAATGCACGGGAAAATCCCTTGGGGAAAAATCCACTTAGGGTTAGGTCACCATGCATTCAGAGAGCAAAATGGACATCACTAAAGATTTACAGTTCATGGGTATGTTTAGGAGGGCATTGATTTTTCGAGCTTGCCTTAACTACCTTTAATGGGAAAATACATGAGAAAATCCCATTTGGGGGGGTCGGAATACACTTATGGTTAGGGTGAAGTCTATTTTGCTCTCTGAATGCATGGTGGCCTAACACTAACCCTCAGTGGATTTTCCCCCAATGGGAGTATTCTACCAGGAAACATAGATAAGGCAGGCTTGAAAAGTCAGCACCCTCCTAAGCCTACCCCTGCACTGCGAATCCATTAGCGATGTCCATTTTTCTATCTGAATTCAGGGTGGCTGAACCCTAACCCTAAGTGGAGTTTTTCCCCTATGGAACTTTCCCATGTATTTTACTATGAAATTTAGATAAGGGAAGTTCCAAAAGTCAGGCCCCACTTAAGCATGCCCCATGCAGTCTGTATCTATTGGCGATGTCTGTTTTGCTCTCTGAATACATGGTTTATTTTCCCCCCAATGGAATTTTCCCATGTTTTTTACCAAGAAACGTAGATGGGGAGGCTTAGGAGAGGGCTGACTTTTAGATCTTGCCTTATCTATGTTTCCAGGCAAAATACATGGGAAAATCTCACTGGGGGGGGAACCCACTGAGGATTAGGGTTAGGCCACCATGCAGTCGGAGAGCAAAATGAACATCGCCAACAGATTCAGAGTGCATTTGAATGCTGACTTTTCGAGACTGGTCTCAGGGCTCCGGTAGTGACCCCCATTTAAATCATGAGTCTCTAAGCCTGATTTTCAGAGCTCAAGGAAGATTTATTAGAAGACATGCCGGTGTTGCCTGGGTGTAGCTGACTCTGAGACACATCATTCATTGTCACCCTTGACCCTGATTTTCCCCCACCCCCTGGGTGTATCATTATTCATATTCTCCAATGGGACACATCCATAGCCAAGAGTCATCAATCATACTCTCCAGTTAGAATTTTGCACGGCAGAAACTTGGTCACCTGGAAACTATCTATGAAACATCCATGGAATGCAGTTTTGTTTCTGCAGCTGTTACTCTGCTCCCGCCCTCCCTTTCTGTTGGCAACTCTAAAGACAAGAGAAATATTTTATGAGTTGACAACTGGCTTATGTATATTTCCTGGTAAAATACATGGGAAAATTCAATTGGGGTAAAATTCAAGAAGGGTTAGGTCACTATTAATTATTAAACTACTAAACCATTCAGTTTGCATCCCTTTAAGATTCTGCCACCCTATTTCAATGGCAAATGCTTATTACATAAAGGGTGCAAAGAGTTGAATCTTACGTCCTCCTCAACAATCCAGTATAATTGTTCATGTGTGTTTGTATTGCTTTAATCTCTTTCTTTTATTTGGGGGAGGAGCCAAGAATAGAAAAGGAAACAGGATTCAGTAGGAGGTAAATTTGTATGCAGACCTCTAAAATTCTTTCTAGTCACTGAAAATGGCCTATGTTAGACCTAAAAAAAGATTATTGTCTTCCATTCCCTTATTTAACCCACATCCTCCATGCCCAAATCTTTCCCCAGAATAAGCCCCAATCACTTACTGTGACCGAGTTGAATCTGTGATCTTCTGAGTCCTAGTTCATCACATCAAATGTCATTTAACTCTATCATACTCTCCTATGTTTCATCAAACAATTTAACTATTTAATGAGATTAGTACAGGTAGTCCTTGATTTATGACCATGAACGAGACCAGAATTTCCATTATTAAGCAAGTTAATTGTTAATAGCAATAGCACTTAGACTTATGTACCACTTTACAGTGCCTTACAGCCCTCTCTCAGCAGTTTTTCAGAGTCAGCATATTGCCCCCCCAAAATCTGGCTCCTCATTTTACCGACCTCGGGACGATGAAGGCGAGTCAACCTTCAGCCGGTTGGGATCAAACTCCTGGCAGTGAGCAGTCAGCAGGATTAGCTTCAATACTGCATTCCAACCACTGCGCCACCACGGTTCTTAAGTTAGTCGTGTCTGGTTTTACAACCTTTTTTTGCCATGGCTGTTAATTGGATCACTGCAGTTGTTAAGTGAATCAGGTCTTCCTTAAATGAATCTTGCTTTCCCCCCTTTGACTTTACTTACTGGAAGCCAACTGGGAAGGTCTCAAATGGTGATCACATGACCCCAGGATGCTGCAACTGTCTCAAATACATGCTAGTTGCCAAAGACTCAATTTCTTATCATGCAACCATGGGGATGCTACAGTGGGGGTTGATTACCAGTTATAAGTCACTTTTTCAGGGTTGTTGTAACTTTAAAGAGTCACTAAACAAATGGTTGTACGTCAAGTGTGACCTATAATAGAATTCTTTTACTATAGAACAGTGGTCGCCAACTGATGGGCCATGGCCCACTGGTGGTCTGCGAGAAAATTTTAGTGGTCTGCAGAGAAATGTCATCCCCAGAGCACCCCCCCCCCAAAGCAATTAATCGAGGCTGCATAGGAACACAAGGCTGCATTGCCCACATGGCCCACAGGAACCCTCCCTGCCCACTCACTCCTTACCTGGCAAACTTGCCTGCTAAGTTGCTATTTTTCCTTTTTTATTTTCCCAACCATCAGCTGTTTTGCTGTGCCGGGAGATTTAGATTAGCTAGAAAGCAGGAAATCATTGGATTTATTGCTTTCTAGCTAATCTTTAGATCTCTGGCTCTGCTTTTAAGCAGAGCTGAACCTTCCTTAGGACTGAAGGTTCTATTATTCAGTTGCAGACTCAGATAGCTGATGGCAGAAACACAGATATCTATGTGAATCTGTGATTCTGTGAGCAACTCAATCTGCCTGCCTGCTTTGCCTGATTTTAGGTAAAAGTTGCTCTTTTTTTTATAAAAAAATTCAATATTTACGTACATGGTGTGTTGTATTTATACAATTTATAAACATTTATAAAACCACATCTTCAGCAGAGCTTGCTTAACTTCCTAACTGGGGCAAGAATCACGTCTTCAGAGTATTATGAAAGTGTAACAGGATTAGGGACACCCAGATGTTCAAACGATGCTGTTCCATAAGGCAGAATACACAACTCCTGGCTTAAACATGATGATATTGTTTTTGGAAGAGAGCCAGAGGATGTCCACCCTGCTAGAACATGCAGGTGAGCAGAAAGAATGGGAAAAAGGCAGTAACTTGGCCCTATACCATGCATGGCTTTGTAGATGAGTTGCATCTGAAAGTCTGGTGGGAGTTAGACAACTCATGGAGCAGCTATGTAACGTGGAGGCATTACTTGGTTAGCTTAGGGTGGAGATGTACCAGGGGTGGGATGCTACTGGTTCGGCCTGGTTCTATAGAACCTGTAGCTGCAAAGAGCAGCTGACACCGAACCAGTTTGGTGTTTGGCCCACCCACCTGCCCGGGCTCTAGACTGTCCTTTATTCCCTGCTTTTCCCTCCTCAGCTGCTTTGCACGGCACAGCTGAGGTTGAAAAAGCAGGAAACAAGAGGATTTTCTAACGCTGTGCACCTGAGCGCAGTGCTTGTCAGCTGTCCAGGCAGCACAGCTGATGATTTCTTGCAAACGCTGCACACATGATAGAACCGGCAAATTGCTCCACTGGCTGGCCCTGCCCCTCCCCGCCCACTTATTCCTTACCTGGCATGGGAGCCATTCAACTTGCCTGGTTTGGTAAGTTGCTATTTTTCCTTTTTTTTTCCCCTGACCTTCTGATCTGCCAGGAGATTTAGATTAGCTAGAAAGCAGGAAATCCTTGGATTTCTTGCTTTCTAGCTAATCTAAAAGCATAGCCGAACCTTCCTTAGGACTCAAGCTTTTCAGTGCAGACTCAGGTAGATAGAGCTCTAAGTTAATCAGTGATTCTGTCAGCAACTCAATCTGCCTGCCTGCTTTGGCTGCTTTGGGGTAAAAGTTGCTCTTTTTTATGTAAAAAAAATCAATATTTACATAAATATTTATAATATATACATACAAGCCATGTCCAGCCAGTCACATGACCACCAAGCCACACCCACAAATTAGGCCACACCCAAGAACCAGTTGTCTAGAAATTTGAATCCCACCCCTGCTTCTGTGTGTTTGTTGGGGGGGGTGTGTATGAGAGAGAGAGAGAGAGAGAGAGAGAGAGAGAGAGAGGCTAGATTAGAACTCTCTCTCTCTCTCCCACAAACGTCAGCAAGCCACCGTCAGTCAAAATTCATATTAGTGGTCCCCCGGGATTTAAAATTATGAGTTTGGTGGTCCCTGAGGCCCAAAAGGTTGGCAAACCCTGTTCTAAATGATGCTAGCTTATCCTTCCACGCAATCAATACTCAGTCCTGGAAGCAAATGGAACTTAAAGGGCCACTTCTTGACTTGCCAAACTGATAACTGCCTTCTTTCAGGGGATAAAAGATGTTTATAGTAGCTCCTCCAAGCTTTGTAATTGTCTTTGTAAGATTTTGAGGGTAGACACCTCAACTTTGACAGCCGAGGTCTCCAAACTTGGCAACTTTAAGAATAGTGAACTTCAACTGAATTGAAGTCCACAAGTCTTAAAGTTGCTAAGTTTGGGGACCCCTGTTTTATAGTAACTACAAACCTTTTTTTTCCCTTTCAGGAATGATCAGGGGAAGAACTGTGGATTTTTCATTGGAGTAATTATTAATGCAAATTCCGTAATTAAATCAGAGGACATTATCACAGGAAAGAGGAGTTCTTGTTAACATTGTGCTAAGATTCCTTTCAAAGGAAGGACCTAGCATAAAGCTTTTTAATCCTTCTGTTTCAGGATGCTGTTTTTGTAACTTGCAGCATTAGACTTTGGATTTAGATAGCTATGCTAGATTTCTCCCTGCGGTTGTGAATGTTAAGAACCTCATCTTTTTCTATAGCTATTTCGGCCTCACTGCTCTGAATCTCTTGAGCAACATGCAGAAGCTGTGAATTTCATTATTTCAAATGAATAAGTTGGCTCGGCATTCAAATCCAGAATTACCGGAATGTTAATGCTGTGGATTTTTGTGGATTTGGGTGAATTCAAGCATATAGTTATCGGAGGGTGAGAAGCAGGGTGAAATTCAACCACCTTGGTCCACCTTGGGAGAGGTGGTAGCAATGATTTGAATCGATAAAAAGTCACTCCTGGTTGCTATTACTATTATACCAAATATACTAAGCCACACCCACGCCCACAGAGCTGGTAGGGAAAAATTTTGAATTTCACCACTGAAGGCATCAGATTCAGGTGACCTTGCTATAGTCAATCAATAAACTATTGAAAGATGGTCAAATTAAAAAAAGCCTAAGGCAGCAGCTTGTAGCTTATCTCGCTTGGGTCTTATTACTACTTGAATGGGAGACCACCAGAACATTCCTGGATTGTCGAATAGTCAGGGAAGTGGAAAAATATCCTGGATGAAGGCAGTGACAAAACATTCCATGAAGCTTCCGAGAAGCTAGGTGGGCATCTCTATGAATCCATCAATTATGGAACTGAATCTAAGGAAGACTTACTTTTTAAAAGCTTAGAATTCTTTTACTGGGTGAGAAGGGTATGGCTATACAGTACTGTACACAGGGATTAGAGCAATAGCAGAAGTAGCATTTAAAAAAAAAACAGTTTCAATAGAGGACAGATGGCCAGGGATGGTAGAATGTAAACCTTATAAAAATGTACTATTTGAAATACAGGTAGACCTTAACTTACAATCACAATTGAGCCCAAAATTTCTGTTGCTAAGTAAAATAGTTACTTGTCAGAAGTTCACAAAAAGTGATCCCATGGCCCTAGGACACTCATTCATGAACATGAGCCTGCTGCCAAGCATCTGAATTTTGATAACATGATCATAGGGATGCTGCAGTGATCATAAGTGTGAAAAAATGGCCACAAGTTACTTTTTTCAGTGTTGTTGTACCTTCGAATGGTCATTAAATTAGACCTTATATATGTTGTGGCTACAATAATTGTTCCAAGAAGAATACTAGTTTGAAAACTCAATACATTCATTTACCTTTTACTAATTACTACATTTCTCAATATCCCTAAGTCATACTAGTAATCTTTCTATTGATGGGAAGAATCTACAGGTATGATGGCCTTGGAAAAAGTTATTTATGACCGGTCCTCACACTTAGGACCATGACACCACCCCTAGAGTCAGATTATCACAATTTGGGTGTGTGGCAGCTGATTCACAATTACGAGCAGTTGCAGTATCCTTCAGTCACATGTTTGTGATTTGTGACCTATCCAGTCATTTTCCAGCAAGCAACAGTCAATTGGGGAAGCTGGATTTGCTTAACAACGGCACTAAAAATGGTCATAAAATCAGCCACGGTCATGTGATGACTTGCTTTATGACTGCACCAACCTATGATGGAAATTCTAGGCTAAACTGCAGTTGTAAATTGAGGATCACCTGTACAGTAAGATGTTAGCTATTGAAGGTAAATTAAGAAGAATAGAATAGAATAGAATAGAATAGAATAGAATAGAATAGAATTCTTTATTGGCCAAGTGTGATTGGACACACAAGGAATTTGTCTTGGTGCAAATGCTCTCAGTATACATAAAAGAAAAGATACATTCATCAAGAGTCAAGAATCATAAGGTACAACACTTAATAATAGTCATAGGGTACAATAAGCAATCAAATCATACTAGGAAACAATATAAATCGTAAGGATACAAGCGACAAAGTTACAGTCATACAGTCACAAGTGGGAGGGATGGGTGATAAGGAGTGATGAGAAGATTAATAGTAATAGTAGTGCAGACTTTGTAAATAGTTGGACAGTGTTGAGGGAATTATTTGTTTAGCAGAGTGATGGCATTCGAGAAAAACTGTTCTTGTGTCTAGTTGTTCTGGTGTGCAGGGCTCTATAGTGTCGTTTTGAGGGAAGGAGTTGAAACAGTTCATGTCCAGGATGTGAGGGGTCTGTAAATATTTCCCAGCCCCCTTTTTCACTTGTGCAGTATAGAGGTCCTCAATGGAAGGCAGGTTGGTAGTAATTGTTTGTTCTGCAGTCCTAATTATCCTCTGAAGCCTGTGTCTGTCCTGTTGGGTTGCAGAACCAAACCAGACAGTTATAGAGGTGCAGATGATAGACTCAATAATTCCTCTGTAGAACTGTATCCGCAGCTCCTTGGGCAGTTTGAGCTTTCTGAGTTGGTGCAGAAAGAACATTCTTTGTTGTGCTTTTTTGATGACATTTTTGATGTTAGGTGTCCATTTTAGGTCATGTGATATAATAGAACCTAGAAATTTGAAGGTCTCTACTGTTGATACTGTGTTGTCTAGTATTGTAAGAGGTGGTAGTATGGGAGGGTTTCTTCTAAAGTCTACCACCATTTCTACGGTTTTGAGTGTGTTCAGTTCCAGATTGTTCCGGTTACACCACAAGGCAAGTTGTACAACCTCCTGTCTGTATGCGGATTCATCATTGTCTCGAATGAGACCAATCACTGTTGTGTCATCTGCAAACTTCAGTATTTTAACAGATGGATCATTTGAGATGCAATCATTGGTATATAGGGAGAAGAGAAGTAGAGACAACCTTGGGGAGGCCCTGTGCTAATTGTACAGATATCAGATGTGATTCTGCCTAGCTTCACCTGCTGCTTCCTGTCTGTTAGGAAGCTTATGATTCACTTACAAGTGTGTTTATTATAAAAAGATGTTTTATAGCAGAAATATAAATTGATAGGAATCCATTTTCAGGCAAAAATAAAAAAATAATTAAAATAATCTTTTTTTATTAAATCTTCCACTAAAAACTAAAATGAAAGCACAACAGTATGGCACCATTATTTGTAGATGAAGTTGACAAAGGACTCATTTACTTGCCATTTCAGTTGTGAAAAAGGTTCAGCTTGAATATGTTTAGATCTTTGGACAGTGTGAGAGGAACACATGCTAAGCATGCAGCACGATTGATGAATTTTTGTTGTTTTTCTCATCTTGATAAAACCTTGGAATAGAAAGATCTTTAAATGAGCAAGAAAGTTGAGTGATCATGTGTATAAAAATATTCAATGGATTATAAATATAGCGTTGCTCAAGCCACTGCTAACTATGTCCCTGTATTTCTTGATTTTTGTGTAAATATTAATCAGAATTGTCATTGCAAGATATTGTTTTGTAGGTGTGAAAATGAAGAGAAACAAACATTTGGTGTCTGGTCTGAAAGCATTTCTGGATTTGTTTTAAAGATATGACTGCAATATTAAATAGATTTAACTGGTTAACAATTCTAAGTTGTTTTCTTGTATTGTATGACATTGTCAATCAGTTTATTCCATTAATGAAAAATTACACGGCCATTGATTAGGCTTAGGGTCAGGTGTGGAGTGGTGAGAAAAGGTAATTGTTTGTATATGAGATGTTAAAGTTAGTGGAAGGACGGATTGATGGGAACAAGGAAATATGGCTGAGAGTTGACAGTTGGGAGAAGTGGAAAGGATTAACTGAATGGCAAAGAGGGTCAAAGGATTAGAATTCATCACATTCACCCAGACATCAGTGGATTTGAAGAATAACAAAAGTAAATAGCAATTGCAATAGCACTTAGAGACTTATATACCACTTTACAGTGCTTTACAGGCCTCTCTAAGTGGTTTACAGAGTCAACATATTGCACCTAACAGTTTGGGTCCTCATTTTATTCACCTCGGAAGGATGGGAGGCTGAGTCAACCTTGAGCCTGCTGAGATATGAACTGCCAAATTGCAGGCAACCGGCAGTCAGGAGAAGTAGCCTGCAGTACTGCACTCTAACCACTGTGCCACCTCGGCTCAAATCATCTGGTAAACATTCTGGATAATTGTCAGTAAAGGTCACACTAAAAGGATTTGAACATCTTCCTAGTATTTAAGGCAGGCTCTGCTGTTAACAGTTAAGACAGACAGCTATTACCTCATGTTTCTAAATATTCTTACTGCAGTTAAGCCATTCCAGAGTTTGAAGCTGTAAATACAAGGAGTTGAATAAGTTACCTAGTAAACCTGTATTCACCTACGGATCATAGAGCTGGGAGAATGTAAGCTGTTTGGGTTACAGTGTTACAATAGTAGAATTCTTCATTCCCTGTGATGTTGTGGAAAGATTTGTGGTAGGGATCACCAAACAGTAATGGTTCTTGTGGTCATGAAGTTAGATCTTTTGATCAACTATCATCAACTAAAATATACATTACTGGCTCATAATTACCTTTGACAGTGATTTGACTCTGGGTTAACCTTTAATGCTGAATACCTTTTCTTAAATCTTCTTGATAAAGAAGATTCCTTTATAAGTTGTAACATGTTTTGAGGCCTTCTTTTCCTCCTCTCTAGAGCTCATAGAAAATGTGAGTTCCTATATATGAATTCAAACAGAAACTTTAAAATGTTGGCTAACAAATCATGGTATTGAGCAAACCATAACTGGCTGAGCTTGTAAATATGCAGAGTCACAATCCATGATTTAAAAAACAGAATGGCTTGCCCATTATGGTTGATGCAATGATTGAATTCAGCCCATTCCATCTATCTTTGATCTTGGGCAGATATTTTGGAAGGGGAAACAAGGATCTAGAAAATATCTGTATCTGCAATTCTGGATATTGTTCTGCTTGCTGCAGTTCAAAAAGGATATAAGAGCCATTAAAAGTGCAAGCAAGGGCATTCAAAATCATCAGGGTGCTCAAACACCTTCCTGCAAGGAAAGACTATGTTTTAATGTGGAAAATGTGGTGTGTAGAAATATGGGGGGACTAGGTTTAAATGTGGAATAATATATATGTCACACCAATTAGCAAAGCGTGCCTCTCAATTTATAGCAGTGCTATCTGGAGAACAATTTGGTTCAAGAGCTATAGAAGCTTCCATTTCTGACAAAGTTTATAGTAGGACTTGTGACATTGTCACAATTGGGAGAGGCCATTTCTGTTTTATTGTTTTTTTAAGAAATTGAGCTGTGGATCTAGGAGAAATCTTAAGCACCCTGATGCTCTTTCAGATTAATTGGATAATACTAATGCAATCCTAGATTCATCTATTTAAAAATAAGGGAGTGGTTGAATTCTCTTACTTCCAGGTAATTGTAGCAATAGTATATAACCTTTTCAGTTTTATAGACCAGATATAGCACTAAACAGCATATCAAGGAATGCATTCCAAAGATATATCCGCTGGGATAGAGGACAGACTGTTCTTCATCCTTCAAGACAGAGCAGTGAAGTCCTTCTTATAACAATGAGCAGCTGTTTTTCTAATTGAAAAGTTTGGCAAGCCTAGAAACAGGGAAATGGAAAGGGGAGTTCACAATCCAAATTGTGGAGAAACTTCCCATAAACAATTCATTGAAAAAATAATAATCGCTTCATTCTCATCCTCCTTCCTTTATCTCTTTGTATTAAGACTTTTAATTAAAGGTCTGAGTATAGATATACTGTCACATAGTGCTTTGGTGTTTTTGTTTTGTGTTTTTATTATTTCAGAGCTCTAAAAACTTGGCAAAATATAAATAAATCAATAATTGTAATTAAATAAAAATGTTAGTGCAATCATTGTGCAGATTGCAACTTCCCGGAAACATAAATGGGAACAATGCCACTTGTTTAATTTAAAGCATTGAACAGGGCAAAGCAAGTATTTAATAATGGCTTTTAAACTGCATCACAACTATTCAGAGGCCCTCAGTTTCTATCATAAAGTGAAAGCTGATATTTTAAAAGGTTATGTTGTTTCAAGCACTAGTGGTGCAGCTTTAACAAAAGGAAACCAGCAGAGAAAAATCAGGCTGGAAAGTTTGAAATAAAAATAATTATAAATATTATTTAAAAGTTTTGTGTGTTTTAGAATGGTTTGGTTTTCCATAATATCTGTTATAACTTCAGATAAGAACTGGTATTAATCTTTTATTTTAAAATGTTTGCTTCTCAGTGGATGAAAATCAGAAAGTTCTTGTGTCCTTAAGCTTACCCATATGGAAAATACCAAGATACATTTAGAGATTCCATGTGCCTGACGGACCAATTAACCAACAGAGTTTGACAACTTCTAAGAATCTTCTCAGTCCTGAGAACCAACAAAGTCAACAGATCCAGAATAAGACTTGAAACATGCTATTGTTTACCTGTTTACTTAGATAATTTCTACTGCAAATTTTGTAATGATGAAAGAGTCTACAGTAATGACAAGAGTAAAAGAGAATAAATTTTTAAAAAACATTCATTGGTCTAATCAGGATGAAAGTTCAGTGATCTTAATGAAAACATTCATTTTCATGTTCAAATTAAGCTTTAGCGTACATATTTTAACAGATTCAGAGTTTCAGAAATTATCTCAGAGACTGTATTAATGATTTAAGTATTAAATGCAATTATGAGGAATTCATATGTTGAAATGGTCTCCGTTTCAGTGCAACACTAGAACAATTAATTAGGGAAGGTAAAATAAAGTCTCTTTCTAGTGGAGTTCAATATCTCTGCAATTTGTGATCTGGATCAAAATCAGAATCCTATTCACTGTTGGAAATTAAATCCTTGTAATTATCATGTCTGCTTGCAAATGATGAGGTCAAGAATGAACATTACCATATAAATGAGGCTGTTTTTATTCAAGATTATCAACCAATTATCAGCCCCTGCAATTTGAATCGCCCTCCAATGAGCAAGAAAAGTTCAGAATTCTTTTCCTATTGCTTTTCTCTTTTTATCTTTGCATGTAAGCTATTACAAAAATTAAATCTTTGGAAGGAGCATGTCACTTGTCCTTTGCAAAGAGCCTTAGAGATTATTTAAGAACTAAAAGTACATTTGTTGTCCAGAGATATCATCTGAGTCACTAACATTATCCCAGTCTCAGAAAATAGCCATAAATGATGTTGGCATTTGTTGAAACTTCACAATTTCGGTCTAAAGAGGAATGATAAAAAACTTCTTCTTCTTCTTCTTCTTCTTCTTATTATTATTATTATTATTATTATTATTATTATATAACCGCTGTTAGCTTTAAAAGAGTTTTCATTTCAGGAACTTCAGGAACAGACAACATTGGACTCTTTCAATTTGCCCCAGTTTTGAATTGGAGCAATTAATCATTCATTTGGTAAATGATTTACCAACTAAAAATGGCTCTAGCTTAAATGACCAGACTGATCTCAATAGCAACAATAGGACTACGGAATCTGGGCTGCAAATTTCTGGATGGTCACAAAAATGGAAGCAAAAGGTTATGCAGGTTTTTGTTGTCTCCTACTGGACATCTGAATTTTTGCAGCTCAGATAAAGCACCCAGTGATAATGATCCAACAATGGACCAGCTTTTTCAAATGTGCAGCAGAAGCTAAAGATCATTTATCGCATCATGGTATCATATCATATCATATTGTATCCCAACATATCCTAATATTATTGGGAAATTGATCTAGTTAGTTATTTGATGGTTCCTATTTCCTAGAAGAGGGAGGGCTGGGGATGAGATGGCAGCAGTAAGATCTTGCTTATAACAAGCAGGGTGAGATAGATATAGTGGGAATCTGGAGGCAATCTGCTCTCAGACAAAGCAGAGAAGATGAAAACGCATCTATCTTTCACCCCCAATGTTCAGCCCTGAGACCAGAACCCCAGATCTTCCATGGCTCTGACCTCTCAGTTTGTATAGTAATAACACTGCCCTCATCTATGATCTTATTCTGCAAAAGGTCACCCTGCTATATATGACCGAGACCTGGGCGGGGCCAGAAGATGGTGTTTCCTTACAGAAAGCTACTCACTTAAGTTTTAAATGGTTACATTTGAGCAGCCAATGGGTGGAGTATCTGTGGTCATCAGGAAAGTCCTCATGACTTTTACAAGCATTGCACCAAAGAATAAAATGTAAAACTGGTTGAAGTTGGGCTCTTGTGATCAGCTGTATTTCTTGCTGGTATAATAGTTTCCTTAATGCTCAGTGACATCCCTACCCAACTTCCTTGATTCTGCTGCTGGTTGGCGGGTGGAGCCTCTGAGACATTTATTTTTGGGGACTCTAATCTGCCCTTGTGTGGCAATTCATCAATCATGGGAAGCTCCGTGGTTTTCTGAGGAGCTTTCAGGGTTGAAATGACAGAAGAAATATGTTAGTGCCACTAGAGGATAAGAAATGATGACTCTAACTGAACACCACACTTGTAAGAGCATACATCATTACATGATGATGATAAAAGGGGCAAAATGTGGCTATTTTTCCATTTTTATTGTATCTGCAGATAGCCAACCAGCAGCCTTAACATTATCTATTTTTAGCTGTTGATATTCAATTATTTATCTCAATCCTGAACTGACCAAGTAATGCTGTTAAAGCCATGTCTCAATAACTGACAGCTATCAGAATCTGGATTGGAAGAGAAATGTTGATGCTGAAACTGGAATGGCTCTGGGTCCCTTGGTTCATCCAGGAATGAGGGGAGGGAGAAGAGATCTTATCAATGTGACAATGTTTTATCTGTCATGTTTTCACTTTGTTTTGGCTTATACTATGTTGAATGTTGTTTTTAACATTAGAATCTTTCTAAGTTGATTTGCTAATAAATCTGATTCATGAATTAATAAATAATAATATATACAAACACATGAAGAGAAAGTTTGTGTGTATGTGGTTTTTTTCCTGAAAAACTAACATAGACTTGAGCTTACTTCCACTGACAGAAGTATTTTTGAAATGGTTTCCGCACAAAACTACCAAAGAATTTTTCTATATTTCCACAGGGTATAAACCAGATGATTTCCCCAAGCAGGGAGATAGGAAGAAGACTTAGGAACACCATTTTTTTATATATTGTATTAGTTTTAGATTCATATTCCTCATTCCATCATAAGATCCATCATTTGCTACAAATCTTTTGACTTCTCAGTCAACATCATCAAACAATTTGCAAAGGAAAGTACACATACGTTCAAATCCCCAACCAACCAACACAAATATTCCTTATAAATTTATCCATAAATACATTTTATAATCAAAGGGAGACATCAAACATTCTTGACTTGTTGGCTGCTCAGTGTTGAAGAACTAAGCATTCAATTTATTGTAAAAATGCTTTACTTCCATCATATATTGTTCATATCATATTAAAAAACTTTCAAACTCGTTGTGAAATTGCCATATTTTCTTTATTCTATATTCCACATTTCAAGCCTATTTGTGTTATATTCTTTCTATAACTCAGTAAATATGCAGTAAATTCTTTTCATTGTGGTATCTTGCATTCTGTATTTGCCAAATATCTTCTCAGAAACACTTTCCAAATTAATGATAACTCTTGCCCTCCTTTCCTTTGCATGGGGCAGCAATAAGAGCATTCTTCCAAGCATCAAGCAATTATGAAAACTTCACAAATGTATTAATTCATACAGCCACCCTATAAGGAAACTACACCGATATTTTAACACTTCTCCAGTTACACTGTCTCACGGCATTTTATAACACTTGTTTGAATTGCACTCTTTGACTCATATCTTATGAGTCTTATCACCCTATGATTCATATCTTAAAACTACTCCTTCCAGTCCCTTCAGTTGTCATTTCATTCTAAATAATTTAATCATTTTGTTTTTCATTCCATTCATTTTGCTGGAGGCTCTTTGTTCAGATCTCTTTATTCACTCATCTTGATTTTTTATTTATTAAAAACAAGACATTGCTTGAAAAAGGAGAGGCCTTCATTACAATAACCTCCCAGGCCTTAATAATCTTGAAGAGAATACCAGAGTTCATGGATCATCTTTTTGGGTCAACATAGATCTTTTTCATGATGCTACTATGGAATCACTTCCCATTTATAATACATGAAGGCTCAATGTTAACTTGTTCTGGGTATCCTCTTGAAACCTTACTTTTTATGTTGCCCCTTCTTAATTTATGTTTATATTTCCTGCTTATCCAGTTGATTAAATGGAATACAAGCATTACTAACTGTAGTAGAATTAAAGTCAACACATTCAGGAAAGCACGTCAAAAAGTTGTTCAGTTTCTTCAGTGCCAGAATCTTAGACAACAGCAACCATGGCAACTGACTCTGTATACAGAATCAATGAACCAGTAAACTTCCTTCAACCTCCAAGTTGTTAAGCAGATGCTAGTGGGTGCTGCAAGAGACTCCAAGAACAATGTTTGTTTGTTCTGCATGTTTCACTTTGGTTTTGAAATATATATGGGTAAAATAGCAATACAGGTAGTCCTCAACATGACCACAGTTGGGACCAGAACTCCATTGATAAACAGTGTGGTCATTAAATGAATTCTACTTTTTATCACCTGTTTGTTCTGGTTAAGTGAATTGTGTAATTGTTAAGTGACTCTGGCTTCCCCATTGATTTTGGTTGTTGGAAGACCCTGAGAAGATCACAAAATGGCAGTCATGTAATTCTGAAGATGCCGCAACGATATTTGTGTTACTGTTTCTGTTACATACCTTTTGAAAAATCGTCACCATGAAAAACAGAAATTATTTAAATGCATAAATGTGTTGGATGGACCCTTGTATCAGGTATTATATATGTTTTCTACTATGTCAGGAGAATAAACAATCTATTCTACTGCATGTAAAATGTATACTACTAAAGATACTGGTCTTTTTGTGCCATGTGTCCATTATCTCTTTCCACAAGTAAAATGTAACAACATCCTATGAAAAATAATGGGTAGAAGGCGTTGCAGATCCAATCTGGAATTAGGAGAAATTTCCTGACAAGAACAATTAATCAGTGGAACAGTTTGAGTCCAGAAATTGTGGGTGCTCCATTACTAGAGCTTTTCAAGAAGATAAACCATTTGTCTGGAATGGTATAAGACTGTGATAGCGAATCTATGGCATGCGTGCTGGAAGTGGCACACAAAGTCATCTCTCTGGCACGCCAGCCGTTGCTGTTTTTCTGGTTCAGCCAGCTGGTCTTCACACGACGGGAATGCCAGAAACAGAATAGCTCCCCGCAGCCGCATGTGTGCACCGGAAGCCAGTTTCCAGGGCAAAT
>SOZL01000336.1:0-44842 GCA_009733165.1 Naja naja | reverse complement strand
GTCATTCTTAAATAATTCAATTGCTCTCTTTGTGGCTCTGGAAGAATCAGAAGGAGGCGTGGATCCCAACCAACAACCAAAGAGTCTTACTAAAAAGGGCCACTGCTTTGATGTCAGGAAAGTCTCACTCTGAAAACATTCCACCGTTTGGGGCAGTCTGGGAGGGGAAAGAGGGTCAAAAGGCCTCTGCCATAGGTATCTTTGGAAAAACCCCGGTTCCAGGAGACCTTCTCCTAGGTGTGTAGGCGTAGGAGTCAAAGTGTCAGGAGCCAGGCATTCGTGAATTTCTCTCTGGTATTTTTTGGGGATGGTTTTCATTATTCCAGGAGTGGCTGGACGGGATCTCATTGGTTTAGGAAATCAGGTTCTAAGCTGTTTAAAGAGATAATTTGCCTAGACCTCACTTATTCAGGGCTGCTGCTGTCTAAACATTCCTCACCTCCTCAGTGTTCCCTGAAGATCTTCAGGATTTATTTTTATTTATTTGATTTGTCAATTACAAGATAACAGGTATAAGTATAAGCGTAGTTATGAATACATGAGATGGATATATATAAGAAAAATAAAAAACAACAATAGGACAGGGACAGTAGGCATGTTGGTGTGCTTATGCATGCCCCTACAGGCCTCTTAGGAAAGGGTGAGGTCAATAGTAGACAGTCTAAGGTTAAAGTTTTGGGGTTTGGGAAGAAACCACAGAGTCAGGTAGAGTCTTCCAGACATCGACCACTCTGTGGCTGAAGTCAATTTCCTGCCACAAGTTTAGTTTTCTCCTCTGTCAGGCTGAGGTTCTCCCTTCACAGTTGTTCTAGTTCTCCTTTTTGCAACTTGTTCCTCGATCATGTCTTGAAATAGCATCAAATTTCTGTAAATTATGAAGAACAGACAGAAATTAGCCCTCTCATGAGAGAGAGAGAGAGAGAGAGAGAGAGAGAGAGGTAGATATAATTAGGTAGAGATAGAGATAGATATAACCCTAACCTTAACCAGTAGCAGCCCACCCTGCTTCTCAATCTTTCTCACCTCTCCAGTTGGTCCTTCCTTTTCTGATTTTCATTGAAATATCCACCTTGGTCCCCATGGATCCCTTCACTCCCTCCTCCTGCCGTCCCTCTTCACTGTCCAGAATGGGGTTTCCACCCCTTCGAGCCCCCATCACAGCTGAGCACAGGGATGTCTCTCTCTTTGGAGATCCTTTCCCAGATCCCATGGTGGCCAGGAGAGATCGGAGGCTCCTTGGATTCCCTAAGGACTCAGGGCGGCGAACATTAAAACAGAACAAATTTACAATAAAAAACAATTAAATAAGACAAGCCGAATGCAATAAAAACATTAGGAAAATTAAAACCCTCGCCCCCACCCACCAATGCTGTGCTGCTCATCAGCGAACTCAAGCTGCCCATCACCGCTTCTGATATCGCTGCCCACTCTGCCAAGGACAAGGTAATTTTCCAAGTCCTTGACTGGGTGGGAAGGGGGTGGCCTAAAGCCCCTTACTCGCCTGACTTTGTACCTTTTAAAATGAGGCAGCAAGAACTTTCCTCTTTGCAAGGCTGTCTACTTTGGGGAACCAGGGTAGTTATTCCTGCACAATTGCAGTCTTCAGTCCTGGAGGTCCTGACAATGCCAAGATGAAGGCTTTGTTAGTAGTATGCATGGTGGCCAGGCATGGGCGCTCCTAGCTGGGTGAACACGCATGCCAGACCACCAGACCATCTCCACCCGCAGCCACCCCAGGGAAATGGGAGGATTCAGGGGCCCCATGGTCCAGGTTGCATATTGATCTGGCGGTCCTTTTATGGGAAAACATTCCCAGTGGCAGTTGACTCCTTTTCACAATGGGTAGAGTTAGCTCTAATGACCTCCACCACTTCAGAAGCTGCAATTAAAGCACTGTGTCACGAATGTTTGCCACTCATGGCCTTCCAGACACCATTGTGTCTAATAATGGCCCCCAGTTCGCATCCTGCAAATTTGAGATTTTCCCAGTGAATCTGGGAATCCGATGCTCTAACAGCTCCTTTTCACCCACCCAGCAATGGCCTGGCTGAAGGAGAGATCAGATCAGCCAAAGATACCCTGAGGAGGCTGGGGCCTACAGAGTGGCACTCCAGACTTGCTAGGTACCTTCTGACCCAGCACACAACCCCTGTGCCACCACAGATAGATCCCCAGCTGAACTCCTTATGGGTCGCTGTTTGAGGACCACCTTAGAAGCTGGACTCACTTAATGACTGTGGCCAAAGAGGTTGTATATAAACATAAGTACTATAAGCTTGAGCCTTGTTGGAGACCCCACACACCCACCATTGCTCCCCTCTGGGAAGGGGGATTCCAAGCGTTTTCAGCGGGATCTGCAAGCTTCATTCCCAATGCCTCCGCCTGGCACACTCAGGGTCCATTTCTCTGCCATGTCCACATATGCACCCAAACTGGACTGTGTGGTTTCTCTGTGTCATGCAATATAGGTGTGTATGTGGGAATATACATAACATTTTATTTTATTTATTTATTTAGCCATGTTTATGTAGTGTATATTGGAGGTGGCAAACCTTTGAGAGCTGTATGCAAGGAAATTTCATTTAATGTATACCAGTTAGTGTACGTTTACAGTGAACATAAAGTTATCCTATCCTGTCCTTCTATTCTTATTCTTATTCTTATTCTACATTCTTATCTATTCTATTCTATTCTATTCTTATTCTTTACTTTTCTATTCTGTTCTATTCTATTCTTTCTTTTCTACTCTATTCTTATTCTTATTCTTATTCTTTTCTATTCTATTCTATTCTCTATTCTCTATTCTCTATTCTATTCTCTATTCTCTATTCTCTATTCTCTATTCTCTATTCTCCATTCTCCATTCTCCATTCTCCATTATCTATTATCTATTATCTATTCTAAATTCTATTCTCTATTCTATTCTGAAGTCAAGATGGAGGCCTGGAAATGTCATCATGGCAACAGGGTTTGTTTTTATTAGCTGGGAGTTTTGCTGCTTCTTCCGGCTAATCCACTTGAACAGGGGATGCTGGGTAGGCAGAGTCATTGGGCGTACCAACTCCTGAAATCCTGGGGGTCATTCTTGACCTTCTGGGGCTGGTGAGGCAGCCCAGGAAATGGGGGAGGGTTGTGCCTGAGCCTCCATGGAGGAAGGAGCCTCCACTTTGGCCCCATGGATCCCTTAGCTCCTCCCTCTGGCGTCCCTCTTCCCTGTCCAGAATGGGGTCCCGTGCCCCTCTGAGCCCCCATCATGGCCAATGCAGGGATTTTTCCCCTTGGGGATCCTTACCCACTCGATTCCATGGTGGCCAGGAGATTGGAGGCTCCTCGGGATCCCCAGGAAGGGATCCCCAGAGCAAGGCAGCATCTCCAGGGCCATCACGGAGGAGGAGGCCGGAATTGATGCTGGTGGGAAATGGGGAAGGTCTGGATGTCCTCTTGGACCCCACAGAGGGTTTCCTGACTCTGTGCCTCACTTTCCCCATTGCTCTGGTTAGGTCAGGGGAAGCCTCCTTAGGACTCCTCCGGACACTGTCAGATGGACTGGAAAAGGGGATTTCTTTCTAATTTTCCTCTTCTAATTTATTTATTTTTCTACAATTCTAATTTTTAATTCACGGGAGATTTTAAGAGAAGGCTGGACAGTCCTGTCTGAAAATGGAATAGGGTTTCCTGCTTGAGCAGGGGTGGACTAGAAGACCTCCAGGGTCCCTTCCAGCTCTATTCCAATTCAAAATTGACTCATAAAATCTTCCCTCTGCAGGCAGCTTTGTCTATAAATCGCCTGAAACTATGGAATATCAGGGACAGTTTAGATTCCTTGAAACCCATTAGATTCAAGCCAGCAGATCCAGGGAGGGGCTGGAGGGCAGAGGGACTTTGAACATCTCCATTGGCTCCCAGACTGACTCCAGCCATCTCAAGCCAGGAGCCCCCTGTGACCCCCTCTCCTCTCCCAAAAGGCCTCCAGGGTATCTGTCCACTTCCTTGGGCACAAGATGACCGCTGAGTGTGACTCTGTACAGGCTTCAGATATTCAACGGACGGAGTTCCCCACCGAGGTTTCCAAAGTCTGCCAGAGCCCCTGTGGATCCCCTGCAAGACCCCAGAGTGGACAAATCTCCCACTTGCTTTTCTCACAGATTCTCTCCTTTCCCTTCAGATCATGATCCGTCTGATCTCTGTCTGTCTCAGGAATTGGAGGTTGTTGCTGGCCGGCCTCCCTCCTCCTTCCCTCGCTGGTTACTGTGGTCCTTGGATTCACATCTGGGGCAATTTCTCCCACCCAGGAGGAAAAGTATTTCCAGGATCCCCTCAATTTCACACCCTCCTTTCTTTCTCAGCCTGTGGGGGCCCCAGTGGGGCATTGGACCCTCCCAGCCCTGGGACACAGCAGGTTTCTCTGTCTCTTGGGGAAGGTTCCTTTCCCAATCAGAGTCTGCCTGGGATCAATTCTTCCATTCAGACAAAGGAAAAAGGAGTTCGGACAGAGCTTCCGGCCAGTCCCGTTCTTTGACCCAGGAAGGTCACACTGGCCCCTCAAAGCCAAATTCTCCCCTGGTTCTTGGACCCTCCAGCCATCACTCAGCTGAGGTGGCAGCAGGACCAGAATGGCTGAGAATTGGGATAGAAGATTCCACATAGACTCAACAAAGCTCCCCACCACAACAGACCTTCAGACACAGGTTGTGGCCTCACACACAGTCCTAAATGGTGCCTTTATGTGGCATCAGGAAGGAACATGGGATCAACCTCAGAATCCTCATCCTGTAGGGTGCCCTAGCTGTTGTCCCTGGTGGTAGATGGAAGATTGTGAATCCCACTCCTGACACCAGTTTCTGTGGAATCAAATGAAGGACCCAAAAACCCCAACAATCAAAGCTCACTGGTGGAATTCTTTACTCAGAGTACGGCTGGAGTTTCCCTCTAGAAAACGGTAGGACAGATTCCCACAGACAAAGGATACACTCATATTTATTCATTTGGAAAGGAGAACAAAATGATAACCATCAATATGAATATCTGTTAGATAATATAACTGAGAATATACATAATTAGCACACCTCAAGGTGCCTTCATGCCCACCCACTGTTACCACCCTCGAGAAAGAGAGATTGTCCAAATAAAATGTTGCATGCATTAACTCTTAACCTGGCTTGCATTACGGACAGCTGGTTGCGCCCAGAGAGGAGTCCCTCAGACTGAGCTGTGCCCAGGGTTTCCATGTGCTGCACCAACCTCGAGCTTAGGGTAGGGGTGGGAGGGTGGCAGTTGTGATTAGGGAGACCCTTTGTCCACGGAAGGCCACTGTCCCCAGATAGGTGGGTGTGAGTCTCTCCTCCTGAGGTGGGGTCCTGGCAGTCAGTTGGGCCTGTTGCTCATGTACCTTTCTCCCAGCTGTGTGACATGGCCCTGCCCGAACTACTCAAGCACCGTTGGGGCTGCCAGTTGAGTTCCCCAGACTTATTGTTCTGGGAGAGCTTCTCTGGGTGGGGCATTGAGGATGGATGGGAGTTCATGGCTACCATGATGGCCATGGACCTGACCCAAATAATTCAGGGTCCAACTCATGGTGCAGGGCACATGCTCAACCTTGTTTTTATCTCTGGGCAGTGGTTTAATGATTTATTTATTTATTTATTTATTTATTTAGACTTGTATGCAGCCCTACTCCCAAAGGACTCAGGGCGAACATACAAAAAGATATACAGTAACACAACTAAAACAAGTCCAAATTACCAAAAGTTAAAACAATAAAATCACAAAAACAAATTAAAACTACCCACCCCAGGTCAATCCAGGCGGCCTGCTGAAACAGCCAGGTCTTCAAGTCTCGTGAAGGAGTGGAGATCAGGGGCCAAGCGCAGATCCACAGGAAGCTGGTTCCCACAGGCCTCCCCACAGAAAAGGCCCTAGCTCTGGGAGCCGCCAGCCGACAATGCCTGACCGGCGGTATTCCCAGAAGGCCCCTCCTATGGGAGGCCAGCAGGGGTGGACTGTGATGCAGGCAGGAGGCGATCCCGTAAGCACCCCCAAGCCATTAAGGGCTTTGTAAGTTGTTACTAACACCTTGAAGGAAACCCGGAAGGCAACCGGTAACCAATGCAGGTCGCGCGGGAGGGGTGTAACATGGGAGTATCGGGATACCCCATCACAGCCAGCGCAGCCGCATTCCTGCTGCAACCTCCGGGTAATCCAAGAAAGCCCCATGTAGAGCATTGCAGTAGTCGATCCTGGGCGTGGCGGCATGAGTGACCGTTCGAAGAGCATCTCGGTCCAGGTAAGGGCGAAGCTGGCGAACCAGCCGAACCTGGGCAAAAGCCCCCTGGCCACAGCTCCCACCTGCTCCTCCAAACTGAGCTGTGCATCCAGGAGGCCCAGATTCCTGCCTATCCACGGGGGTAACACCTCCCCCATGACCAAAGATGGCACATCAACTGAAACCCGAGATGCCGGTAAGAACAGCCACTCAGTCTTGGCGGGTTGAGTCTGAGCCTATTACTCCCCATCCAGGCCTGCACGCCTCCAGGCACGGGACATCACCGAGAGCATCACTGATCTGGTCTGGGGTGGAGATATACAACTGGGTATCATCTGCATATTGATGATACCTCACCCCAAAACCACGGATGATCTATTGCGGTTTCATGTAGATATTAAACAGGAGGGTGAGAGAACCGACCCTGAGGCACTCCACAACTAAGAGGCCTCGGGGAGGACCTCTGCTCTCCCGTCAACACCGACTCTTGAACGGTCCGAAGGTAAGAGGAGAACCACCGTAACACGGTGCCCCCACACCCAACCCGGGCCGCCGCAGAAGGATACCATGGTCGATGGTATCGAAAGCCGCTGAGAGATCTAAAAGGACCAGAACAGAGGAAAAACCCTGTCCCGAGCCCTCCAGAGATCATCCACCAATGCGACCAATGCTGTCGGTGCTGTGCCCGGGCCTGAAACCCGATTGGTACAGGTCAAGGTAATCAGTTTCCTCCAGGAACAGCGGGCTGCTGAACCACCACGCTCTCAACCTTGGCTAAAAGCGAAGGTTGGAACTGGACAATAGTTATTCAAAGCGGTTGGGTCCAGAGCAGGCTTCTTAAGGAGGGTCTCACCACCGCCTCTTTAAGGGCGCAGGAAAAACCCCTTCACTCAAAGAAGCGTTGATAACTGCCTGGAGCCAACGTGGCTCCTGGAGGCATAAACCAACCAGGAAGGACGGGTCCAATAAACCGTGGTGGAAGACAGCCTCCGCATGATCCTGTCCACTTCATCCAGGGAGACAGAGTCAAACTCAACCCAAACCGGATCCACAAGACTGCGTCATGCACGCCATCGTCAACATCCTGCCAGTCAGAGTCTAAGCCAGCCGAATCTGGCGACCTTATCCGCCAGATGTAAACTACTCTGCTCTGCCCATGGTCCCCTCCCCTCAATTGCAAGAGGAAGGCAGTGACCCCAAACAGGGCAGAGGCGATCATCTGCAGGCGATCAGAGGCGAGAAGTAAGTACATCTGGCTGCTCTAATCGCCCCAGGTAAGTCCTAATATAGGCTCTTAACTGGAGGCGGTCAGACTCAGGCGACTAGTCCTCCACCTACTCTCTAGGTCTCCTCTGCCTTCATTCCCCGAAGCTCCTCTGAGAACCAAGGAGCTAAGCGAGGTCTCCGGCAAGGGAGGCCATAAGGGACAACCCGATCGAAGCTGCGAGGCCAGCCTCTTGGCGGCCACCAAAGTCTCGGCCGGGCTGTGGACAGGGAGGTGGGCAAAAACCCCAGGGCCGTCTGGAACCTCGGGTCCGGCCTGGGCGGAACCATCGTGCTCGGCTCATCTGGGTGGGGTATCACCAACTATCGCCTCCCTCCTCATATGGACCTTAACGGTCAGACTCAGAGCGACTAGTCCTCCACCTACTCTCTAGGCGTCTCCTCTGCTTCATTCCCCAAGCTCCTCTGAGAACCAAGGAGCAAACGAGGTCTCCGCAAGGGTGGACCCCAGCGGCGCCAAAGTCTCGGCCGGGCTGTGGACAAGGGAGGTGGCAAAAACCCCAGGGCCGTCTGGAACCTCTCCGGGTCCATTAGGGCCTGGGGCGGAACCATCGATCGGCTCCTCATCTGGGTGGGGTATCACCAACTATTCAAACCCTGTCATGGACCCCATTACTCCCGCTGGGTGGATGCCAGGTTCTGGCAAACGGCTGCCCCCCGATGGGTTCTTTGATTCCTGCCTCCCTACCCACAGCCCTGGCCTGGATCCCAGCCTCTGACCCAGCGCAGATCCCAGTTGGCTCCCTGGTTTTCAGGAGCTCCAGGAGATGAAGCGTCAGAGGAAGGGCCTAGAGAGCAGTTGGAGGTCCAGTTGGTCCAAATCTGATCGATTGCAGTTAAGAACCTTTACTAGGTCTTATCTTGTGGCAATGGGAGCAGCGAACTATGATTACTTCTCCGCTCTCATTGCGTCCACAGGTAATCGCGCAGCCACCCTGTTTAAGGTCACCTGTTCTCTCCTTAATCAGGGGATGAGGGAGGACCCTTTGCAGGGGTGGGCCAAGGAATTTAGTCAACATCTGTCAGGCGAGATCGCTCAGATCTGGGCGGCCTGGACTCTGACTGGGCAGAGTCTGACGGGGAAGCGACTGGTCCTGTGGATACCATTTGGAAAGAATTCGATCCTGTGACTCCAGATGAAGTGGACAGGTTCATGGCGAAACTGAGTGCCGCCATGTGTTTCTTGGACCCGTGTCCCTCCTGGCTGGTTTATGCCACCTGGGAGGTTACACGAAGCTGGCTCCAGGCAGTGGTCAATGCTTCTTTGAGTGAGGGATGCTTTCCGCCACCTTGAAGGAGGTGGTGGAGAGGCTTCTCCTCAAGAAGCCTTCCCTGGACCCGGCTATCTTGAACAACTTTCGTCCCGTCCCCAACCTTCGCTTTGTTGCGAAGGTTGTTGAGAGCATAGTGGCCCAACAGCTCCCGATGTTCCTGGAGGAAACTGATTATCTGGATCCATATCAATCGGGTTTCAGGCGGGATACAGCATGGAGACGGCATTGGTCGCACTGTTGGATGATCTCTGGTGGGCTCAGGATAGAGGTTACTCCTCTATCTTGGTCCTATTAGACCTCTCAGTGGCTTTTGATACCATTGACCATGGTATCTTATTGTGACGCTCGAGGGGTTGGGATTGGGAGGCACTGTTTTACGATGGTTCTCTTCCTACCTCTCAGGTCATTCACAGTCGGTGTTGGCAGGAGGACTGAGGTTGATCCCAAGGCCCATCTCTTGTAGGGTGTGCCAGGGGTCGGTCTTCTCTCCCCTCCTGTTCAACATCTATATGAAGCCGCTGGGTGAGATCATCCATGGTTTTGGAGTGAGGTATCATCAGTACGCTGATGATACCCAGCTTTTTATCTCCACCCCAAACCAACCCAGTAATGCCCTCGCGTGATGACACGGTGCCTGGAAGCGGTACAGGTCTGGATGGGAAGGAACAGGCTTCGGCTCAACCGGCATCTCAGATTGTCCAGGATGTTCCATCTTTGGTCATGGGGGGAGAGGTGTTACCCCCCATGGAAAGGGTGTGCAATTTAGGCATCCTGCTGGATGCACAGCTAAATTTGGAAGATCATGTAGGAGCTGTGGCCAGGGGGGCATTTGCACAAGTTCGCCTTGTGCACCAGTTGTGCCCCTATCTGGACCAAGATGTCTATGACGGTTACTCATGCACTCTTTACCTCCCGTGTAGACTACTGCAATGCTCTCTACATGGAGCTGCCCTTGAGGACCACACAGAGGCTTCAACTGGTGCAAAATGCAGCCGTGGGTTGTGATGGGAGTGTCCCGATACTCCCATGTTACACCCCTCCTGCGTGAGCTGCACTGGCTGCTGGTTGCCCTCTGAGTGAGATTCAAGTTGCTAGTAATCATCTTTAAAGCCCTTCATGCCTTAGATCCGGGGTATTTGCGAGAGCACCTGCTGCCAGCAACAATTTCCCATCGCCCTGTGCTCCCACAGACAGGGTCTCCTCAGGGTGCCATTGGTCAGACAATGTCAGCTGGTGACCCCTGGGGAGAGCCTTTTCTGGTGCGCCAGCCCTCTGGAATCAACTACCCGTGGAGCTTCAGATGGCTCCTGACCTTCAATCCTTCCATCAGGACCTAAAGACATGGCTTTTTTGATAGGCCAACCTGGACTGAAGGGGTTTTTAATTATTTTAAATTGTTTGTGGATTGTAATGTTTAATTTGAGTAACTGGGGTTTCTTTTCTATTTAATAGTTGTTTAATTTTTGTATTCCTGTTTTTATTGTTGAAAGCCAGCCTGAATCCTTTGGGAGATAGGGCGGCATAGAAATCCCATTATAAATAAATAAATAAAATAAATTCGGAGAGGGGCAGAGCGTGAGGGTGCAGGGGCCATGTGGATGGAGGCTGGCAGGGCAGTGTGGGGCAAGGACTTCAAGGGAGGTGGAAGACATGGCAGTTTGTTGCCGGCTGGTGGTTGGGGCGGCTGCCCCGCAGGCGGGGGAGCAGGGCTGGGAGAGAAACATGCCACGGCTGTCTGTGGTGCATCAGTCTCAGCCTTCTTCTGCTTGTGGGAGAACCAGAAATATTTGTATGAATCTTAGATTGACCTCAGTCTGATCCATCAGATCTTTTCCTATCTCCTTAAAATAGAATTTGCAAAGGGATCATATTTGCAATTAGGAGCTATTATGAGACCTCAACATTGATGACCAATTGATCAGCAATCTCTGTGGTGAAGCCAAGCTGACCACCTTCAGCATGCTGGTCTTCTGCAGTGTCTGGGTAACTTTTGTGCCCAACTACCTGAGCACCAAAGGGAAACACATGGTGGCTGTGCACATCTTCTCCATCCTGGCTTCCAGTGCTTGTCTGTTGGGCTGCATCTTCATCCCTGAGTGCCACATTATCCTTCTGAGGCCAGACCTGAACACAAAGGAGCATCTCACAGCCAGAATAAGTGTAAAAACATGAGAGATAATAGCATGACATTGAAACACTTCTGAAACTTCCTTTTATTTGAAAGGAGATATATTTTACATTTAAGATAGCATGCAGAAGAATATCGTATGCCTGTGTTTGAAATGAGAAATAGTTCAATGTTCTGTTCCATCTCAATAAATCTCACTAAAGAGAACTCTGTGAAAATCATTCAGAGGAATCATTCAGAGGACCTCCCCCCACCACAGGGGACCTATCCCACCATGTGCATCCTCACAACCATAGGAAGGACCACCAGGTACCCCGGAACCATTTTCTGGGCTAAGGTTAGGGCGGGGCAAGATCACACCATCCACCATGTTGTGGGCAGTTTCACCATCTCAGCTACAGACTTTACAGCCCACACTTTATTAACAAGTCTTACATGACCACGGAAAGACCACACAAAAAGAGTAAAGGAAAAGGGGAAAATGTACCAATTCTATAACTTTCTCCCTATTTACCCAACGGTATTGTCCAAAGGTTGTCACTTTCCTGCCTCTCACCCAAAAATCGATATTGTTAGAAAAGATGGGCAATGAAGGCCTTCATTCGTCATGAAATTCCACTTCAGACACAAGGAACTTCAAAATCAGCCCCAACTTAGGATCCATATATGGAGTTCTGATGTGAAAGGACAGCCCTGCCCTTAACACTAGGCAGGGTTCACTAGGCCTTGGCTTCCTTGGCATTCGAAGACAGGCAGCCCCACCATTAAGGGACAGCAACCTAGAGTGTTGCCAAACTCCATCGCTCTGGGTGACCTTCCCCAGATGTATCTGGAGCCAAGAGGCCATGCTGAAGGACAGCAGAAGTCAACTCCCTGGTTTCTGAACTCCCTTCATCCAGCATCACTTTCTGAACATGTCCTGACAGGAAAGACACACAACCACAACAAAAGTGCCCTCGGGAGTGGATCTGTGATTTTCACTGGATGCTTTTTCCAGTCTCTCCTCTGCACAGAGGAAGTTTGGGATCCCAAGAGGAGAAATTATTTCTTCCTGTAATTATGACCATCCAGACCTTTGAGATCTTATGCTACTTCTCCAGTGGCTGCTTTCCTCATAGAAAGCAGACTGAAGCCCCATGAATGATGGACCTCCTGCTTCTGCTTCTGCTTCTGCTGGTGTCCATGCCAGTCTCTGGGAAGCGTGGACTGAAATGCCCGCTGAGTTTGGAGCACCAGGATGAAAAGAGTCCATTGAGCTTTTACAGGCCAGGAGACCATCTCGTGGTATATTCACCAGTTTATCTACAATGTTGCAAACATCTTGGCTTTTCAACATGGCTCCTTCTATTCAGCCTGATTCAAGGTAATTCAGGAACTGCATTCCTTCCATTTGTATTTCTAACACTCTCCTTTTCTTCTTATTTCATTTATTCCTATTTTGCAGCACTTGTCAGATTTCTTGAATAATTTTCATTTGTATGGCTTCTCTCTTTTGTCTCATTTTGTGGAAGAGACTCAGATCCACAGATGGCTAAAAAAACCCTGAAAGAATTCCAGATTTTCTTCTTCTCCCAGTTCATTCCTTTAGTTCATTCCTTAAATACTGAATTTTATTTACAGTAGTGATCCTTGCTTTTGAATCAATAGAGTCTAGTTAAAATTCAGTAGGATTGTGGAGACAAAGAGGATTTAATTTTTAAAAACATATTTGTTGTTGCTTTTGATTATAATAATAAACCTTTTTTACAATAGGGAAACTTATGGTTTTGCAAGTGGTTTACAATTAATTGTAGCCATTCAAATGGTCAACAAGAACTCCCAGCTCCTGCACAATCTCACACTTGGCTATGACATCCATGACAATTATGTGAGCCCTTTACGCACTTCAGATGCCTTGCTGGACATTCTCTCCACTGGAGAAGCCAATGTCCCCAACTACAGCTGTGGAAGGAAGGAGAACCTTCTGTCTCTTCTTGATCGAGCTGACAGGGACATCTCCATCCAGATATCAACATTAGCAGACCTCTACAAAGTCCCACAGGTGTGTGTGTGTGTTTTTTTCTATTTTGGTGTTTTCATGCAACCATATCTTTTCAATGGAATTCAAAAGCTGTTTTTACAACATACCAGCTATGTTTATAAATAAAGTTATATGTATAAACAATTACAGGCAAGTATGTCTAATAGATACTGTGGGTAAAATATATGCCATGTTCCCCTTAAGTAAACTTGAGATTGGGTAGAAGAAAAGTGCATTCCTTGAAGAAGAGCAAGAAGGTTTTAGGAAGAGTTAAAAGCTGTATAAATTTGTATAATAAGTAAGAAATCAATTAATAATGTAATATTTTCAACAGATTTGTCCTGAAATATCTAACCACAAAATATGTCATTTGGGTAAACCACAGTTTGCTGGCTTTCTAGATGTTAGTGCAGCATTTGATACAGTAGAGAGAGAAACGTTATGGAGGAAATTGACTGCCCTCAAAATGGAGCTCAGCCTGTTGGCCCTGATCCAAGCCCTTCCCCAAGCCCTTGTTTGAGAGGGAGGCTTGGACTCAATGGAGCCCTGAGAAGAAGGATCGATACTTACCAAAGAGGAAGGGAAGGGGGCATATTTGAACCCTTGTTATTCTCTCTCGATATTAATTACTTGCCTGCACTAATGAAGGATTCTGAAATACATATATCTAACATGCTGAACACGTATGAGAACACCATGGTTTATTATCCACAAATAATCCAGGCTATTGAAGAAGAGAAATATGTAACCATCCTCAGTAAGGTTGGAACAGTGAAATGGATGATCTGCTACCAACACACCTTCCAAATTGCCAAGTATTGAAACTGAAATGCCTATAGGATGAGTCTCCAGAACAAGAGGTTTCTTGAGTTAGAGGGCCATGAATTAAGGTTTGGATGGAACAGCTAGTTATGGAATGATAAAAGTAAAGTTAATGTTGATTTTAATAATCACTTTGTAAGAGTTTGGAATAAATATAAAACAAGGGTCTCTACAGAGCTGCCCCTTTGGGTGTCACCCCAGGAAGCCTTTTTTAAGAAAAGAAATGCTGGTAAAGCCAGACTGGTTGATGTATGGTAAAATTTTATCTTTCAAGTCTGGTGACCCAATAATAAAGGCCAAGGGAAGATCTTGAATCAGAAGTTATGTTTGCTGTTGGTTTACTTATCAACAACTGAAAGAAAGATTTAAACTGGATAAAAAGTGCTATGGATTTGACTTTGTTAAAAATGAATTGGAAATCTCATTATATGGTAACGAACATATTATTGCTAAGATCTATACAATGTTATTCAAATTAAATTTGGAAAATGAACATGTAAAACATTGTACTATTTAGTGGGCAGGAATTTTGAATATAATGTGATGCTTGAACAATGGGAAAATTTGTGGGCGAAGGGCTTAAAATTTACATTAAATGATAATCTAAAAGAAAATTTCAATAAGATGATGTATCATTGGTATTTAACACCACATAGGTTATCCAAGATGTATAAAGGTATGTCAAATGAATGTTGGAAGTGTAAAAGTAAAGAAGGGGTGTTTTATCATCTATGGTGGACATATGATAAAGAAAAAAATGTGGAGTATGATTCATATTTTGATACAGAAAATTTTGAAAATGGAGTTAAAAATTAAAGCAGAACTTTGCTTTTGAGTCTAATGGAAAAAGAACTGGAGAAAAAAATTTGGAACCTTGTTATTATATTCAGGTGAAAGTTGAAAAATTAGAATATCATGCAAAAGTTCATTTATTTTAGTAATGCAACTTAAAAGGTGAAACTAATATATGAGATAGACTCATTACATACAAAGCAAGATAGTTCAAGCCGTGATTTGCCATAATTGTGATGATTATGGCTTACAGCTCATGAAAACCCCACACCCACAATCTCAGAAAATTAGAATATTGTGAAAAGGTTCAATATTCTAGGCTCCAAGTGTCCCACTCTAATCAGCTAATTAAGCCATAACACCTGCAAAGGGTTTCTGAGCCTTTAAATGGTCTCTCAGTCTGGTTCAGTAGGAAGCACAATCATGGGAAAGACTGCTGACCTGACAGTTGTGCAGAAAACCATCATTGACACCCTCTGTAAGGAGGGAAAGCCTCAAAAGGTAATTGCAAAAGAAGTTGGATGTTCCCAAAGTGCTGTATCAAAGCACATTAATAGAAAGTTATGTGGAAGGGAAAAATGTGGAAGAAAAAGGTGCACAAGCAGCAGAGATGACCACAGCCTGGAGAGGATTGTCAGGAAAAGGCCATTCAAAAGTGTTGGGGACTTTCACAAGGAGTGGACTGAGGCTGGAGTCAGTGCATCAAGAGCCGCCACACACAGACAGATCCTGGACATGGGCTTCAAGTGTCGTATTCCTCTTGTCAAGCTCCTGAACAACAAACAACGTCAGAAGCGTCTTACCTGGGTTAAAAAAAAACAGACCTGGTCTGTTGCTCAGTGGTCCAAAATTCTCTTTTCTGATGAGAGCAACTTTTGCATCTCATTTGGAAACCAAGGACCCAGAGTCTGGAGGAAGAATAGAGAGGCACACACTGCAAGATGCTTGAGGTCCAGTGTGAAGTTTCCACAGTCTTTGTTGATTTGGGGAGCCATGTCACTGTGCTTCATTAAGTCGAGGGTCAACTCAGCCGTCTGCCAGGAGATTTTGGAGCGCTTCATGCTTCCTTCCGCAGACGAGCTTTATGAGGATGCTGACTTCATTTTCCAGCAGCATTTGGCACCTGTCCACACTGCCAAAAGCACCAAAACCTGGTTCAATGACCGTGGGATTACTGTGCTTGATTGGCCAGCAAACTCGCCTGACCTGAACCCCATAGAGAATCCCCCAAGAGAAAGATGAGAGACATGAATTTAGCCATCACCTGCAGGACAAGATCGCTCAGATTCGGGCCAGCTTGGACTCTGACTGGCTAGAGTCTGACAAGGGAGTAACGTCGGGTCTGGCTGTTACGATCTGGGATGAGTTTGACCCTGTGACCCCGGATGATGTGGACAGTGCCATGCGGAGGCTGAGTTCCACCACATGTTTATTGGACCCGTGTCCCTCTTGGCTGGTGTATGCCACCCGGGGGGGTTACACGAGTTTGGCTCCAGGCAGTTGTCACTGCTTCTTTGAATGAGGGGTTCTTCCCAGCCACCTTGAAGGAGGCGGTGGTGAGGCCCCTCCTCCAGAAGCCTGCCTTGGACCCAGCCGTTTTGAACAACTTTCGTCCAGTCTCCAACCTTCGCTTTATGGTGAAGGTTGTTGAGAGCGTGGTGGCTTCCCAGCTTCCGAGGTTCCTGGAGGAAGCAGATTACCTAGATCCATGCCAATCGGGTTTCAGGCCCAGATACAGCATGGAGACAGCATTGGTCATGCTGATGGATGATCTCTGGAGGGCTCGGGACAGGGGTTACTCCTCTGTCCTAGTCCTATTAGACCTCTCAGTGGCTTTCAATACCATCGACCATGGTATCCTGTTGCAGCGCCTCGGGGGGTTGGGGGTGGGAGGCACCGTCCTTCAGTGGTTTTCCTCCTACCTCTTGGGGCACTCGCAATCAGTGTTGGCAGGAGGGCAGAGGTCGGCCCTGCAGCCCCTCGCTTGCGGGGTGCCTCAGGGGTTGGTCCTCTCTCCCCTCCTGTTCAACATTTATATGAAGCCGCTTGGCGAGATCATCCGTGGTTTTGGGGTGAGGTATCACCAGTATGCTGATGATACTCAACTTTACATCTCCACGCCAAACCAACTCAGTGATGCCCTCCCTGTGATGTCCCGTTGCCTGGAAGTGGTACAGATCTGGATGGGGAGGAACAGGCTCCAGCTCAACCCTGCCAAGATCGAGTGGCTGTGCGTACCAGCATCTCGGGTGGTCCAGAGTGTTCCATCATTGGTTTTGGGGGGAGAGGTGTTGCCCCGAGACAGGGCTCGCAACTTGGGTGTCCTCCTGGATTCATGGCTCAGTTTGGAGGAGCAGGTGGGAGCTGTGGCCATGGGGGCATTCGCCCAGGTCCGCCTGGTGTGCCAGTTGCATCCCTACCTGGACTGAGATGCACTACGCACAGTCACTCATGCATTCATTACATCCCGGATTGACTACTGCAATGCACTCTACATGGGGCTTCCCTTGAGGACTACGCAGAGGCTTCAGCTGGTGCAGAATGCGGCGTGTGGGTTGTGATGGGGGTGTCCCGATACTCCCATATTACACCCCTCCTGCGCGAGCTGCATTGGTTGCCGGCTGCCCTCCGTGTGAGATTCAAGGTGTTGGTGTTTACCTACAAAGCTCTCCATGGCTTAGGGCCAGGTTACTTGCGGGAATGCCTCCTGCCAGCATTGAATACCAATCGCCCAGTGCGCGCCCACAGACAGAGCCTCCTTGGGGTACCGTCGGCTAGACAATGTCGGCTGGCGGTCCCTACGGGGAGGGCCTTCTCTGTGGAGGCACCCACTTTGTGGAACCAGCTTCCCCTGGAGCTGCGACTTGCCCCGACCTTCTCTTTTCGGCCTAAAGACTTGGTTATTCAAATAAATGAATGAATGAATGAATGAATGAATGAATGAATGAATGAATGAGACCGAACAATGCAGAAGAGCTGAAGGCCGCTATTGAAGCATCCTGGTCTTCCATAACATCTCAACAGTGCCACAGGCTGATAGCTTCCTTGCCACACCGCATTGAGGCAGTAATTGCTGCAAAAGGGGCCCAAACCAAGTACTGAGTACATATGCATGCTTATTCTTTTCACAGGTCCGATATTGTTCCACGTACAGTCCTTGTTTTATTGATTGCATGTAATATTCTAATTTTCTGAGATTGTGGATTTGGGGTTTTCATGAACTGTAAGCCATAATCATCACAATTATGACAAATCATGGCTTGAACTATCTTGTTTTGCATGTAATGAGTCTATCTCATATATTAGTTTCACCTTTTAAGTTGCACTACTGAAATAAATGAACTTTTGCATGATATTCTAATTTTTTGAGTTTCACCTGTATGTTGACAGCAGCAAGACTGATGTATGCACAAAAATGGAAGGACACTTTGATTCCTAGCAAGAATGAAGGATTGCAGAAGTTGATGGAGTTGGTAGAAATGCCAAAAATGACCACTTTGAATGAAGAAAAGAACATAAGTCCTTTTCTTTCCACATGGAAACCACTTCTGAACTTCATGCTTGAAGTGGAAAAGAATGAAACTTTGATTTTGAGTTTTACCAAGTAGATTGATAGATCTTTACACAAATGGCTTCTTCATATTATTATGAAAAAGCGAAAAGTTGTGATTTGATGTTAATGCCTTAACCTACTGCAACAGAGAGAGTCAGAAGTCAATGTTTCTTTTTCTTTTTTTATCCTCCCTCACTTCTTCATCAGCTAAACACTATGGTTAAATATCAAAGATTCAACTAAGTCCCTTATAATTAACAGACTTTTATTTATGGAGCTTGGACTGCACATTAGACAAACAACCTATTGGGAGACTTACGTTAAAGCAACATATTTCCTGTGCAGTCAGAATTCAAATGGCATTGGACCAGGGTATGTGCGGGAGACCCTGCTGCCAATAACAGTCTCCCAACATCCGGTGCGCTCACACCAACAGGGCCTTCTCCGGGTGCCGTCGACTAGGCAATGTCGGCTGGCAGTCCCTAGGAGTAGGGCCTTCTCGGGGGGAGCACCCACCCTATGGAACCAGCTCCCGCTAGAGCCCTAAGTGGTCCCTGACCTCCGCTCCTTCCACCGTGGCCTAAAGACATGGCTGTTCCAGCTAGCCTACCCGGACTGATGGGGCGGGGAGGGTTTTAGTATAGTTTTAATTGGAATGTTTATGAGACCTTGGGTTTAATTGTTTTTTAATATTTGTATATTTGTATTACTGTTTTTACTTTGTAAGCCGCCTTGAGTCCTTAGGGAGATAGGGCAGCATATAAATCTCATAAATAAAATAAAATAAGATGAAATAAAATAAAATAAATAAATAAATAAATAAATAAATATTTATATAGAATCCAGACCTTTACTGGAACAAAGCAGTTCAGTTGAAATCTACATATGAATTTGACTGCAGTAAATTATTGCAGTAAAACAGAAATTGCATTTTTATTCTTTTTCTTTCTTGTATTTCATTTTTATATACTATGTTGTTAATGTTCTGTGTTTATAATTCTGTTTCTTGATATTGCCTAACAGCTAATCAGATAACAGATAATCAGAGGTGGAAGGGACCTTGTTGGTCATCTAGTCCAACCCCCTGCCCAAGCGGCAGACCCTGCACCATTTCTGACAAATGGCAGTCCAATCTCTTCTTGAAAGTCTCAAGTGATGGCGCTCCCACAACTTCTGAGGGCAACTTCTGTTCCATTGGTTGATTGTTCTCACTGTCAGAAAGTTTCTCCTTATTTCCAGGTTGAATCTCTCCTTGTTCAGTTTCCATCCATTGTTCCTTGTCTGGCCTACAGGCACTTTAGAAAATAGCTTGACCCCTTCCTCCCTGTGGCAGCCCCTCAAACATTGGAAGACTGCTATCATGTCTCCCCGGGTCCTTCTCTTTACTAGACTAGCCATGCTCAGTTCCTGCAACCATTCATTGTATGTTTTAGCCTCCAGTCCCCTAATCATCCTGGCTGCTCTTCTGTGTGCTTTTTCTAGAGTCTCAACATCTTTTTTATAATGTGGTGAACAAAACTGGATGCAGTACTCTAGGTGTGGTCTTACTAAGGCTTTATAGAGTGGTATTAGTACTTCCCTTGATCTTGATTGTATCCCTCTGTTAATACAACTTAGGATTGCATTAGCTTTTTTGGCTGCTGCTGCACACTGCTGGCTCCTATTTAGCTGGTTGTCCACTAAGACTCCAAGATCCCTCTCACAGTTTCTGCTATTGAGCCTGGTTTCACCCAGTCTGTATGTGTACTTTTGGTTTTTCTTGCCTAAGTGTAGGACTTTACTTTTCTCTACATTGAATTTCATTTTGTTAGATACGGCCCAGTGTTCTAGTCTGTCAAGTTCCATCTGGATCTTCAGTCTATCTTCTTGGGTGTTAGCTATTCCTGCCAGCTTAGTATCATTTGCAAATTTGGTAAGTTCCGCTTCTATTCCCTCATCTAAGTTGTTAATGAAGATATTGAAGAGTCCTGGGCCTAAGACAGAACCTTGTGGCACTCCACTGCTTACTCCCTCCATGTAGAGTTAGACCCATTAAGGACTACTCGTTGAGTACAGTTTGCCAGCCAGTTGCAAGTCCATCTCGTGGTGGTGCTAGCTATTCCACCTTTTTCTAGCTTACTAAGAAGTAGGTTGTGGTCTACTTTGTCGAATGCCTTGCTGAAACCTAAATATATTATGTCCACAGTATTTTGCTGGTCTACTAATTTAGTCACTGTGTTGAAGAATTAAATAAGATTGGTTTGGCATGATCTGTTCTTAACAAACCCTTGCTGACTGCTAGATATTACTTTGCTTGTATCTAGATGTTGGCAGATCTGTTTTTAATTATCTTTTCCAGTATCTTCCGGTATTGATGTTAGGCTGATTGGTCTATAGTTTCCTGGGTCTGTTTTTTTTCCTTTTTGAAGATGGGAACCACATCAGCTCTTTTCCAGTCCTCTGGTAGTTCCCTGGTGCTCCAGGATTTTTGAAAGATATGGTGCAGTGGTTCTGAGATGACCTCTGCCAGCTCCTTTAAGACTCTGGGATGTAATCCATCAGGTCCTGGTGATTTGTTTTCATCAAGATCAGACAGGTGTTCTCTTACTTTTTTTTTTGTGCTTATTTTAACTTTTATTTCTGGTCTGTCTTTTACAGTTATGTTTTTGGTGGGTTGAGCTATAGTTTCTTTTTGAATGAAGATGGATGCAAAGAATGAGTTAAGCAGTTCTGCTTAGTCTCTGTTGCCTGTTACTTCCTTGCCATCTTCTCTCTTTAGTGGACTGACTGTTTCCTTGATTTTTTCTTGTTATTTATATGTTGGAAGAAACTTTTTTTTATTATCTTTGACTTTTGTTGCAAGTCTTTGTTCGTTCTGAGCCCTTGCTATCCTGACTTCGTCTTTGCAGATTCTGGCTATCTGCTGATATTTACTTGAAAGAAAATATTATTTCCATTCAGATAGCATGCAAAAGAATATCATACGTCTGTGTTTGAAATGGGAAATAGTCCAATGACTGTTCCCTTCTGTTCTCTCTCAATAAATCTCACTAAAGAGAACTCTGTGAAAATCATTCAGAGGAATCATTCAGAGGTCCTCCCCCTCCCACAGGGGCCCCATCCCACCATGTACTTCCTCACAACCATAGGAAGGACCACCAGATACCCTGAAACCATTTTCTGGGCTACGTTAGGGTGGGGCAAGATCACACCACCCACCACGCTGTGGGCAGTCTCACCATCTCAGCTACAGACTTGACAGCCCACACTTTATTAAAAAGCCTTACATGACCACGGAAAGACCACACAAAAAGAGTAAAGGAAAATGGGGAAAATGTACCAATTCTATAACTTTCTCCCTATTTACCCAACGGTATTGTCCAAAGGTTGTCACTTTTCTGCCTCTCACCCAAAAATTGATATTGTTAGAAAAGATCGGAAATGAAGGCCTTGATTCGTCATGAAATTCCACTTCAGACACAAGGAACTTTGCGGGGCAGAGCAGAGGAATTTAGTTTACATCTGGTGGATAAGATTGCTCAGATTTGGGCCGGCTTGGACTCTGACTGGCAGGGTTTAGATGATGGAGTGGTGACGAGTCTTGTGGATTCTATCTGGGTTGAGTTTGATTCTGTCTCCCTGGATGAAGTGGACAGGATCATGCGGAGGCTGTCTTCCACTACGTGTTTATTGGACCCGTGTCCTTCCTGGCTGGTTTATGCCTCCAGGGAGGTTACATGCAGTTGGCTCCAGGCAGTTGTCAACGCCTCTTTGAGTGAGGGTTTTTTTTCTGCCACCTTGAAAGAGGCGGTGGTGAGCCCCCTCCTCAAGAAGCCTGCTCTGGACCCAACCGTTTTGAACAACTATCGTCCAGTCTCCAACCTTCGCTTTTTAGCGAAGGTTGTCGAGAGCATGGTGGTTCAGCAGCTTCCGCTGTTCCTGGAGGAAACTGATTATCTTGACCTGTACCAATCGGGTTTCAGGCCCGGACACAGCACGGAGACAGCATTGGTCGCACTGGTGGATGATCTCTGGAGGGCTCAGGACAGGGGCTTTTCCTCTGTCCTGGTCCTTTTAATTTTTTTTATAAAAAAGTTTTTTATTTTTGATATAAACATACAAACAGGACATACAAAACATAAAAACCATCTTCAATATATACATACAGTGTGTCAGTTGGTTACAAATCCTTTGTGTCATCCTTTCATATTCATCACTCACAATTTATCAAAAAGAAAATTTCTCATATTATCAATAAAACATTATGTATTTATCAATTATTACTTGTGTACAATTAAACTATTTATTTCATCATATATACGAGATATATTTTTAATCTAAAATTTATGTTATACTTTCATCCAGTGGTATCAACATTATATTTTATATCAGCCTATTATATTTCTATTACAAAATTATATAGTCTATTGCATTACCAAGTCTTTTTATCCAACCATTGATAAAACAAATCCCATATCTTGTAAAATAGTTTATCTTCTTGTTCTCTAATTTCAAATGTCAATTTACTCATTTCAGCACAGTCCATAATTTTCCTAATCACTTCCTCCTGCATAGGTATTTTATCATTCTTCCAATTTTTGGCAAATACAATTCTAGCTGCTGTTAAAACATTTACAATCAAATATTTCAACTCTTTATTGTAGATATCTGGTATAATTCCCAATAAAAATATTTCTGGTTTCAAGCCTATGTGTTGTATCATTTTTTCCAACCATATGTGGATTTTAGTCCAATATCTTTTGCATCCGAACAAGTCCACCACATATGGTAATATGATCCAGGTATCTGATGACATTTCCAACATTTATCCGATTTATTCTTAAACATTCTTGCAATTCTCGTTGGGGGTAAGTGCCACCTGTAAAACATCTTAAACAAATTTTCTTTATAAGCAGTTGACATTGTCATTTTATAATTCTGGGACCATAATTTTTCCCATTTCTCTAGATCAATCCCATATCCAAAATTTTTCCCCCAAGCAATCATTGTTTCTTTAACTTGTTCCTCTTCCATTTTAATTTAAAAAATATAACCATAAAGTTTTTTAATCACCTTTTCATCAGTACCTATCAATATTTTGGGTTTTTTAACGTATTTTTTGGTTTTTTTAACGTATTTTATTGTATTGTTGTGTCTTATATTTGGGCTTGTTGGTTTAATGTCTTTTTAAATATTTATTGTTCTGTGTTTTTAGTTGTGAGCCGCCCCGAGTCTTCGGAGATGGGGCGGCATACAAGTTCAAATATAAATAAATAAATAAATAAATATTTTGTCTAGCCCAATCTGCTTGTTATAAATACCTTCTACTTTAATATCCTTATCAAATCTAGATTGTACTTGCAAATATGAAAACCAATTCATTTTTATACCTTGTTCTTCCAACGCTTGCATAGATTTAAGTTCACCCCTTTCATTCAATATCTCACCATATCTAACTGTTTGTTCCTTTTTATATATTACTGGATATGAAAAGGCTTCAATAGTAGATATCCATATTGGAATTTTCAAGTAATGTTCTTTTTAAATCTTCTCCCAGTTTAAAAACAAAGCTTCTCAAATATAATGTCTTCTAAAATACCCTTGTGTTTTAGTTCCCTTATACCAAAGGAATGCATGCCACCCCAATAGCAAGTCATGTCCTTCTAGAGTCAATAATCTAGTATTCCTTAGTGTTATCCAATCTTTTACCCACATCAAATTTGCCGCCTGATAGTATAGTTCCCAATTGGGCAAAGCAAACCCTCCTCTTAATCTTGCATCCTGCAATAACTTAAGTTTTATTCTTGCTTTTTTGCCTTGCCATATATATTTCAACATCATTCGATTTAGGTCTTTGAAAAACTCTTTCCTTAATCTGATTGGAATTGTTTGGAATAAGTATAGAATTCTAGGCAATACATTCATCTTGATTGTTAATATTCTCCCAATCAATGATAGTTGTAAGTTTTTCCATTTTTCCAACTCTGTCGCTATCTGCTGTTTAAGTTTAATGTAATTATCCTCCTTCAGTGTACTACATCTTGCTGTAATATATATCCCTAGATACTTAACCTTACTTGTGACCTGTATTTCTAAAGCTTCTTCCAATTCTTTCTTCCGTCTCGCTAACATATTCTTTGTTAATATCTTTGTTTTGTCTTTATTAATTTTCAATCCTGCTACTTCTCCATACTCTTCTATTCTTTCAATTAGCTTAAGCTGATTCCAGTGGGTCCTCTAATATAAATACCAGGTCATCTGCAAAGGCTTATAACTTATATTCTTCTCTTTTAATTTTCATTCCTTTTATTTGTTTATCTTCTCTAATACACCTGTTTAACACTTCTAAGGTTAACACAAACAGCAGGGGTGACAGTGGGAAGCCTTGTCTAGTCCCTTTTCTTATATTTATAGGCTCTGTCAATTCTCCATTTATCAAAACCCTTGCGGTTTGTTCAGAATATATAGTCTCAATAGCACATATAAAATTTTTGCCAAAGTCCATTTGTGTCAATTGTAGTAACATGAAGCGCCAACTCACGTTATCAAAGGCTTTTTGAGCATCCAGAAACATCAAGGCCATTTGCTTTTCAGGATGTGCCTCATAGTACTCAGAGTGTCCAGGATTATTCTCATATTATGTTTGATTTGTCTTTTGGCAGAAACCCATTTTGGTCAACATGTATAAAGTTGTTTAAGTATCTTTTCAGTCTTTGTGCCAAAATTGAAGCAAAAATTTTATAGTCTGAATTTAATAGGGAAATAGGCCTATAATTTTTAACTTGTAAGTCTGTGTCTTCCTTCGGTATAAGTGTGATATAAGCTTCTGACCAAGTCTTTGGTATTCTCTTCTCTTGCATGACTTCATTCATAACTTCTAATAATTGGAGGTTTAACACCTCCTGAAAAGTCTTATAAAATTCCACTGGTAAACCATCTGGGCCTGGTGCTTTCCCTGTATTTTGTTTCTTTAAGGCTTCTGTTAACTCCATCATTGTTATATTCTCTTCTAACATTATTTCCATATCTTTAGGTATCTGTGGTAACTTTGCCTTTTGTATATATTGTTTAATTTTTCTTCTTGAATACTCTCTTGATAGTACAATTTTCCATAATAGTCTTGTATAATTCTTTTTTTCCCTTCATTTCCGTAACAAGGATGTCCTTCTTCATCTATTAAATGGCTAATTTTCCTTGATTCTCTTTCCTTTCTTAATTTATAGGCTAACCATCTTCCTGGTTTGTTTGCGTCCTCAAAATAATTCTGTTTAGCATTTTTAATCTTTTGGGCTAGCTCTTCTTTTTCCATTAATTCCATTTTATGTTTGGTTATATACATTTTGATTTTATTTATTTATTTATTTATTAATGGGACTTATATGCCGCCCCATCTCTGAAGACTTGCTTTAAAAACAAAACACAATAAATATTTAAAAAAGAATTAAATTAATGGTCCCAATTAATACAAAATTTAAAAACCACCAAAATCTAAAACACCCCACCCATGGGTCACAGCCGGATTGGTCAAATAACCAGGTCTTCAGGTCATGGCGGAAGGTGCGGAGGTCAAGCGGAGCCCCAGGGAAGTTGGTTCCAGAGTTCAGGGACCACGACAGAGTAGGCACGTCGTCGGGGACCGCCAGCCGCATTGCCGGCTGATGGGACCCCAAGGAGTCCCTGTCTGTGACTTCAGGGCGGTTAGTATTCGATGTCGGCAGCAGTCTCTCCCTTAAATAATAAGGACCCATGTCATGTAGGACTTTATATGTTAAAGTTAAAACCTTGAATCTCACCGGAGGGCAACCGGCAACCAATGCAGGCAGCGCGGGAGGGGCTAACATGGGAGAACGGAAACTCCATCACCGCCCGCACCACCGCATTTTGCACCAGCTGCAGTCTCCGGATGGTATGCAAGGGCAGTCCTAAATAGAGAGCGTTGCAGTAGTCGAGTCGCGAGGTAACAAGGGCATGAGTGACTGTACGCAGGGCATCCTGGTCCAGGAACGGGCGAAGCTGGCGAACATCTTTTTTTGTGGAAATTTCTGCAGTTCTTTTTCTAGTTTTTTATATTCTTCTTCTAATGTTTTAAAAGTCTTTTTTTGTTTGATATTTCTTTTCCTTGTATAATCAATTATCAAGCCTCTTGTATAGGCCTTCATCGTGTCCCAGAGATTCTATAACGATGTATCCTCTTTCTTATTTTCTTTAAAAAAGAATACCAGTTCTGTCTCCATTTTCTGTTTGAAATCTTCTTCCTTTAATATCTTATTGTTTAACGTCCATCTAGATCTCATCTTTTGTCCTTTCCAAATAATAATCATTGGATTATGATCGGCCCAAATACTTGCTTCTATTTCAATTTTTGTATATTAAAAATAGATCAGCTGATGTCCATATCATATCTATTCTTGACCATGATTCATGCCTGTTTGAGTAAAATGTATATTGTTTATTTCCTATATTTCTCTCTCTCCATGCATCTTTTAAGTTTATTTCTTCTATCATTTGAAAAAAGGGTTTTGGTAGTTTCTTTCTAGCTTTCTTTGTGGCTTTTTGTGATTTATAATCCAGCTGCTCATTAATTATTCCATTAAAATCTCCCATTATGCATAAATGGCTTTAATATTCAAAGTCCTCCACGACATGTGTCCACAATATTTAAGGGAGCGCCTCCTGCTGATATCAAGGACCAACCGCACTGTACGGGCACACAGGCAGGGGCTCCTCGGGGTCCCGTCGGCAAGTCAATGTCGGCTGGCAGTCCCCCGGCGGCGAGCCTATTCTGTGGAGCCCCCGGACTTATGGAACCAACTGCCTCTGGACCTCCGTCTGGCCCCTGACCTCCGCACTTTCCGCTGCGATTTGAAGACCTGGCTATTCGACCAAGTCGGGCTGTGATTACCTCACGGGGGGTATGGGACAGTTTTAATTTTAATTCGGCTTTATTGGACTTAACAATGGTTTAATTCTTTTTTAATCTATTTATTGTATTTGTATGTTTTAATTGTGAGCAGCCCGAGTCTTCAGAGATGGGTGCATATAATCAATAAAATAAAAAATTAATTAATTAATTAACTTAGTCCAGTTCAATTATTTTTTTATGGGGTTTATTATAAAATTCCTCTTGGTGGTCATTTGGAGCATATATTGCTATTAAAAGTATTTTAGTATTATTGTCCATTATTTCTACCATTAAGATTCTTCCATCATCATGTGTATAAATTAATTCAGCGAAATTGTTTCTTTAATATATAGAACCACGCCTCTTTTTTACATTGTGCCAATGAAGTAAACAATTTTCCTAATTTTTTTGTTTCAGTACTTGTTCATGTTGTTTTTAATATGTACCTCTTGTAGGCAAATTATACCAAATTTTAATTTCTCCAATTTGTGAAATACTTTCCTTCTTTTAATGATTGAATTGAGTCCATTTATATTCATCGTAACCAGTTTTCTTTCCTCCATTTTAGATTTTGTAAGAGGGATTTATTACTCTGGTGGATCTTATTTCTCTTCGTTCTCTGGGTGCTCCGCCTACTGCGCCTTCTTCTTTTTCCTTTTCTTTTTCAATTACTGCTATCAACTCCTTTTGAGGTTCAATCAGGGGCTCTTCTTTTCTTGTATCTTCCTCCTTTCCTCTAATATATTCATAATAAAATGATTCCGCCTTTTCAACCATGTCAATTCTATGTCTTTGTTCCTGCCATGTAAACAGAAGGCCTTCTGGTATCAGCCATCTATAATTTATTCCTTTTCTAAGCAGTTCTTTGGTTAGAAAGAGGTACTCTCTCCTCATCTCCCTTACTCTTCTTGGTACCTGTTTCAGCACCACAATTTCTTTGTCTTTATACTTTAATGTCTTTTCTCTTGTCATTTGCAAAATTTGTGTTTTAATAATTTTCTTAGTAAATCTAATATGGACTTCTCTTGGTAGCTTATTCCTCATTGCATATCTTGTATGTACACGAAACACTTCATCCATTCCATCCATCATTTTCTCTTTCGTTATTTCTAGTGCTTCCACCAATATTTCTATCATTTTTCCAGCGAGGTTTTCACCCTTTTCTTCCTCCACATTTTGAAATCTCAAGTAAAATTCTGATCTATCCATCTCTCCTCTCAATGATTCAATCCTGTCTTTTTCAACTTCACTCAATCTGATATTGATATTTCCAATTTCCTTATCTCTTTGTTCGTCCTGCTCTTCAATTTTCTTAATCTTTTCATCATATTTGGTCATCATCTCTTGGATATTTTCCACTTTCTCATCCGCCTTTCCAATTTTCTGTTGAATATTTTCAACTTTTTCATCCGTCTTATCTATTTTCTGCTGAATCTTCTCCACCTTTTGATTTGTCTGTTCAATTTTTTGGTCCTTTTAGATCTCTCAGTGGCTTTCGATACCATCGACCATGGTATCCTTCTGCGGCGGCTCCAGGGGTTGGGAGTGGGGGGCACCATACTACGGTGGTTCTCCTCTTACCTTTCAGACCGCAGTCGGTGTTGGCAGGAGAGCAGAGGTCATCCCTGAGGCCCCTCACTTGTGGGGTGCCTCAGGGGTCAGTTCTCTCACCTCTCCTGTTTAATATCTACATGAAACCGCTGGGCGAGATCATCCATGGTTTTGGGGTGAGGTATCATCAATATGCAGATGATACCCAGCTTTATATCTCCACCCCAGACCAGATCAGTGATACTCTCTCTGTGATGTCCCAGTGCCTGGAGGCGGTGCAGGCCTGGATGGGGAGTAACAGGCTCCAGCTCAATCCGGCCAAGACTGAGTAGCTGTTCTTACCAGCATCTTGGTTTCCAGTGGATGTGCCATCTTTGGTCATGGGGGGGGAGGTGTTACCCCCCGTGGATAGGGTGAGGAATCTGGGCATCCTCCTGGATGCACAGCTCAATCGGGAGGAGCAAGTGGGAGCTGTGGCCAGGGGGGCTTTTGCCCAGGTTCGGCTGGTCCACCAGCTCCGCCCTTACCTGAACCGAGATGCCCTTCGAACGGTCACTCATGCGCTCGTCATTTCCAGAATCGACTACTGCAACGCTCTCCACATGGGGCTACCCTTGCGGATTACTCGGAGGTTGCAGCTGGTGCAGAATGCTGCTGCATGGGCTGTGATGGGGGTATCCCGATACTCCCATGTTACACCCCTCCTGCGACTTGCATTGGTTGCGGTTGCCTTCGGGTTTCCTTCAAGGTGTTAATAACAACTTATAAAGCCCTAAATGGCTTGGGTCCAGGATACTTGCGGGAACGCCTCCTGCCAGCATCACACTCTGATCGCCCCATGCGCTCCCACAGGAGGGACCTCCTGGGAATACCGTCGGTTAGGCATTGTCGGCTGGCGGTTCCCAGGGCCAGGGCCTTTTCTGTGGGAGCGCCATGCATCCCCCGTGGAAGGCTGGTGTTCATGGCTCTGGACCCTACGGCTGTTTGCTCTGGGAGTTGTCTGCCAGGGCTGACCAGAGCACTGGAGCTCTGCAGGTTGCCTTGGAATCCTGGGATGCCTTCACCAGGATGGAACTAACAGCTACGTCGACTTTGGATTTGCTGTCTGGGCCTCCTGCCTCCCCCCCCATTTGTCATCCTTGGGCTGTCTGCCATCCCTGCTTTTTATCGCCCCTGCTTTTTGCTTGCCCTGACTCTTCTGTTTGCACTTTAGTGGGCGCGGTGTCATCTATTGGCAGTTGCTCTAGTCCTTAAACTATTCTTGGACCTCTTCCTTCCCCCCACGGTGTGGATTCAGGTTGGGTTCCCCATTGTAGTATGAGGACAACGGGTGGACTCTATCCCTCTGTTGTGAGAGGGCAGAGGGGTTGATTTATTGACCCATCAGCTCCACTTTGTTGCTGGCCACTGCGGTGAGAGAGAGGTGGGTAGACCATTTTTGACTCTGGTCCCCCCCAAACAGTTGGTGAGAGGGCTGTTAGGGATGTGGAACCTTGTGGATGCTGATACCTGGATCTTTCATCTCTACATTTTACATCTGTGTAACATTTTTCTTCATCTGGCCGAACGATGTTTTCCATCTTATTTCCACCCCTTCATGAATTGTGATCTATCGGTTTTGTACATGTGTGTTTAGACGCTGTCGGAGTTACAGGCCCTCAGGACTGCTCCATTGTCCTTGGGGTGGCCCATCGGGTTATCAAGAGCCTACCTTAAGGACAGATCCTGGGATCCTGAGAGGTGGCATCGCACGACCAGGGGGTTAAATTTTAATAATGTATTTAAGGGACAACTTTTAAATTTTTTAACTCAATGTTTTAATGGGATAGGGAGGGGGATGGGAAACCAACTTCCGAAACAAAATTTGCGTTTGTCCAGGCTGGAAGCGGGTGTTGCGAGGGGGCTGGGTGCGGGGCCTTGGGGTTCTGTGGTGGTAGGGTGGGAATGGCAATTCCTAGGGTGATCGGACATGGCAGGAGGGGTGAGACAGAGGGCCAAATTATGTTTTGGGAGCGCGTCCCGCTGTTTGCGAATGGTGGCGCTCCAATCCTCAGGTTTCTGCCCGCTCCCTTGGGGTTTCGGGAAGTGTGGTCCCTGGGCTTAGGCTGGTGTATGTGAATGCCAGGTCCGTAGCCAATAAGTCACCCCTCCTCTGTGAACTCATTGAGGAGGAGGCTGCAGACCTAGCTTGCATCACGGAGACCTGGTTGGGACCTGAGGGAGGGGTCCCTCTTTGTGATTTATGTCCCCAGGTTTCGGATGCTTCACGGTCACGAGCCCAGGGAAGGGGTGGAGGGGTGGCCATAGTTATTAGGGAGACCCTGTTTCCAAGGGAGGTCACTGTCCCGCAGATAGGTGGGTGTGAGTCCCTCCTCCTGAAGCTGGGCCCGGGGGGTCAGTTGGGTTTGTTGCTTACATACCTGTCCCCCAGCTGCATAGCAACGGCCCTTCCCGAGCTGCTTGACGCCCTCTTGGAGGTGGCGATGGAATTCCCCAGGCTTGTGGTTCTTGGGGATTTCAACCTGCCCTCTCTGGGGGGGGCGTTGGGTTTGGCTCAAGAGTTCATGGCATCCATGGCAGCCATAGACCTGACCCAGGTGATTCAGTGCCCTATTCATGAGGTGGGGAACACACTTGACCTTGTTTTTATCTCGGGGCAGTGGTGTAGTGATCTGGGGGGGGTGCTCACCGATTACCCAGCCCCTGTCATGGACTGATCACTATCTCCTGTGGTTGGTCTTCCAACAGGTCGTCCCTCGCTGCTGGGATGAGGAACCAATTCGATGGTTCAGCCCCAGGCGCCTGATGGATCCGGAGAGGTTTCAGATGGCGCTGGGATTCTTGCCCACTTCCCTTGACCACAGCTCTGCCAAGACCTTGGTGGCTGCCTGGCAACAGGCAGCCTTGGAGGCGCTCGAACGGTTTGTCCCCTTGCGGCCCCTTCCTCATCATAGATCCCGGTTAGCTCCCTGGTTTTCCAAGGAGCTCCAGGGGATGAAGCGTCGGAGAAGGTGCCTAGAGAGCAGGTGGAGGACGAGCTGCTCCGAGTCTGACCGTGCCCAGCTAAGAGCCTATATTAGGACTTACCTGGAAGTGATCAGAGCGGTGAGGTGTGCCTACTTCTCCGCTCTCATTGCTTCTGCAGATGATCGGCCAGCCGCCCTGTTCAGGGTCACTTGCTCCCTCTTGCATTTAGAGGTAAGGGAGGACCCTTTGCAGGGCAGAGCAGAGGAATTTAGTCAGCATCTGGCAGATAAGGTCCCTCAGATTCGGGCCGGCTTGGACTCAGACTGGCAGGGGTTGGATGACAGGGTGACGACGAGTCTGGCTGATTTTACTTGGGTTGAGTTTGACCCTGTCTCCCTGGATGAAGTGGACAGGATCATGCGGAGGCTGTCTTCCACCACGTGTTTATTGGACCTGTGTCCTTCCTGGTTGGTTTATGCCTCCAGAGAGGTTACACGTGGCTGGCTCCAGGCAGTTGTCAATGCTTCCTTGAGGGAGGGTTTATTTCCTGCTGCCTTGAAAGAGGTGGTGGTGAGACCCCTCCTCAAGAAGCCTGCCTTGGACCCAGCCATTTTGAACAACTATCGTCCAGTCTCCAACCTTTGTTATTTAGCAAAGGTTGTTGAGAGTGTGGTGGTTCAGCAGCTACCGATGTTCCTGGAGGAAGCTGATTATCTGGATCTGTACCAATCGGGCTTCAGGCCTGGGCACAGCATGGAGACAGCATTGGTCGCGCTGATGGATGATCTCTGGAGGGCTATGGATAGGGGTTTTTCCTCTGTCCTGGTCCTTTTAGATCTCTCAGCGGCTTTTGATACCATTGACCATGATATCCTACTGCGGCGGCCCCGGGGGTTGGGAGTTGGGGGCACCATTTTATGGTGGTTCTCCTCCTACCTCTCGGGCCGCTCACAGTCGGTGTTGGCAGGGGAGCAGAGATCAGCCCCGAGGCCCCTCACTTGTGGGGTGCCACAAGGGTTGGTCCCCTCGCCTCTCCTGTTCAACATCTACATGAAACCACTGGGTGAGATCATCCGTGGTTTTGGGGTGAGGTATCACCAATATGCAGATGATACCCAGCTTTACATCTGCACCCCAAACCATATCAGTGATGCTCTCTCCATGAAGTCCCGGTGTCTGGATGCGGTGCAGATCTGGATGGGGAGTAACAGGCTCCGACTCAACCCGGCTAAGACTGAGTGGCTGTACATACCGGCATCTCAGTTTTCTCAGGATATACCATCTTTCATCATGGGGGGAGAGGTGTTGCCCCCCGTGGACAGGGCGCGGAACTTGGGCATCCTCCTGGATTCACAGCTCAGTTTGGAGGAGCAGGTGGAAGCTGTGGCCAGGGAGGCCTTTGCCCAGGTTCGGCTGGTTTGCCAGCTCTGCCCTTACCTGTGCCGAGATGCCCTACAAACAGTCACTCATGTGCTCGTCGCCTCCCGAATCGACTACTGCAATGCTCTCTACAGGGGACTGCCCTTGCGGACCACCCGGAGGTTGCAGCTGGTGCAGAATGCGGCTGCGTGGGCTGTGATGGGGGTGTCCTGATACTCCCATGTTACACCCCTCCTGCACGACCTGCATTGGTTGCCGGTTGCCTTCCGGGTCAGTTTCAAGATGTTAGTAACAACTTATAAAGTCCTAAATGGCTTGGGTCCAGGGTACTTGCGGGAATGCCTCCTGCCAGCATCACATTCCAATCGCCCGGTATGCTGCCATAGGCAGCGCCTCCTTGGGGTACTGTCGGTTAGGCATTGTCGACTGGTGGTGCCCAGGGGTAGGGCCTTCTCTGTGGGAGCACCCACCCTATGGAACCAACTCCCCGTAGATCTCAGTTTGGCCCCTGATCTCCACTCCTTCTGCCGGGACCTGAAGACCTGGTTGTTTCAACAGGCCGGTCTGGACTGACTTCGGGGGTGTTGGTTAATTTTTTAGTCTTTGTTTTAATTTTTAAATTTTATAATCACTGATTAGGCTTGTATTTGGTTAATGGTTTTTTACTGTAATTTGTATTGGGTTTTATTGTTCGCCCTGAGTCCTTAGGGAGAGAGGGCATACAATCTAACAAAATAATAAATAAAATAATAAAAATAACTATTTCCAAGGGGCAGATGTGAGAGAGCTTTGGGCCTTTGGCTCTCCTCCCCCTGCAGGCACCCAGAGGTCCCACAGAGACCCAGAAGATGCCCACCACCGAGGGCTTCTGCCATTGTAAGATCCAGGGGACACTCTTGCCCTTCATGGGTCCTCTGGCCACTCTCCTTGGCAGGTGTGCTGCAGCCTCTGGAGACAGAGCCCCAATGTGGCCAGGGAGGGAAGATGCACGGAAGCCTCCAGCTGGAATCCCCACAAGTGGGCTGGGAGGAAGCCCATCCCAGGTCCCACCTGCCCTGCTCCTTGCCTGCCCGCTGCCCTCATCCAGCCCCCGGGAGGGAGGGAGGGAGGCCAGGGTGAAAGGAAGGCAGTGGGCAGGAGGCAGGAGAGGGGCCACCCAAGTGGCACTGCCCTACCTGGCTTCAAGGGAGTGGGGGAGGCAGCAGGGCAACGCAGCTGCCGAAGGAGCCCCTTGCATGGGGAGGGGCTGGGGGTGCCTGGTGAGGGGGAAGGAATCAAAGGGGAGTTTGAATCCCACCTTCCTCATCAAAGCCAACTGGGTGGCTCTGAGCCACTCACCAGGGGACCGGGAGTTCGAGTCCTGCCTTAGGCCTGGTAGCCGATTTCATCTACTGTCCAGGAGGTTCTGCATTTTAATCCTCCCAAATGCTCCATGCATTCCTGGCTGGACTGTGGACCAATCCCCAGGAGGCTCTGAGTTCCAGTCCCACCACGGTACTAATTGATTGGGGGTCTAAAAGTGGGGGGGTTTCAAATTAATGTGGGATACCAGAATTGGGCATTCTTGGGCTGTGAGATGGCTGGGTGTCCCTTACTGTGTGATGAGATGGAGGAGAGTGATTTTGTGTGGAGACACACCTGTTCCAAGCTGGGCAAAGCCATCAGCCTCTGCCTTCCTCTGCCTGTGGGCAACCAGAGGCCTCCATGCGTCACTGGGAATCTCAGAGAGAATTCAGTCTGATCCCTCAGAGCGTTTTTAACCATCTGAAAATGGAATTTGTAAAAGGGCTCAAGTCACAATTAGAAGCCATTCTGAAATATCAAAATGGATGACCGTCTGATCAGCACTACGGACTGTATGGTTGGAAAGCAGAAGACCTTCCATGGGTTCCTGTTCCAAGGCATTCCCATACTTCCTTGACTCCTTCTTGGACCTGGATGAATAAGCACTGGACATGCCTGCCTCAGTCCAGACCGTTTGGGGCTGGTGGGGTGCAGTGGGGAGGGGAGCCCTTCCTCCTCCTGCTCTGGGAAGTGGGGCACCCCGAGGAGAGGCCTCCCTCTGGCCTTGCAGGGCAGGTCAGGGGATGTGTCCCATGGTGGCCCAGGGCAGGGGGGGAGTGAATGGGGTGGAGGAATCCCCAGGTTGCATCTCGTGCCAGGGTCCGAGTCTGCTTTGGTACCGACCTCCGTTCCTTCTGCGCAACCTAAAGACCTGGTTGTTTCAACAGTCCGGCCTGGACTGAAGGGTTAGGGGTGGGGTTTTATTCTTATTTTAAATTTTATTGGGTTTTAATCTTTATTGGGCTTAGTTCACTTGTTTAATGTATATTTAATTAATTGTATTGCTATTTCTTATTGTAAGCCGCCTTGAGTCCCTAGGGAGAGAGGGTGGCATATAAGTCCAATAAAACTAAACTAAACTAAACTACCTTTGGATCTGGTAGGTGGGGCTGTTCCCCCAGGGGTCAGGGGTTGTGTGAAGCCAACCCAGCTTGGTCCTGGCCAGAAGGAAGGGATGAGGCAGGAGGAGAGTCTCTTGGGAAATTCACGGGGCTTCCAGTGCCTTTTGGGGGCTCAGGATTGGACCTGGCTCTCCTCAGCCAAGCCCAGCACTGGAGGGGCCCCTCAGTCCCTGTTGCTAGACCCCATGGCAGAGTCCCTGCAAGGGGGTTGGGTGAATGTCCCTCCAGGTGGCTTCAGGTTGCTCAGACCCATTGAGCTGAGCTAGCCAAACTCCTTTAAGCATCATGAAAGTTTGAGTCCTCTTTCACCTGCTTTGGGAAGGGAGGAACCCACTTTCCTTGGCTGCCTTGCGTGGGCCAAGTTCCCAGCTACTGCTGGGGGCATCCAGGTGTTTCCAGGCATTTCTGCAGCAGTTTTAGTAAGCTGGGTGCATTTGAGCAGGGCCCACAGCCGGTTCTGAGTCTTTCCTGAGGGTGCAGAGGAGGTGGGCATTAGAGGGAGTCAGTCTCAAAGCGGCTTCCTTCTCCCTTCCCCTCCCATAAAGGAGCCTCTAAGGGGCAGGGGTCTCATCCTTGGAGCCCCTGAAAATATGGACTGAGATTTTGAAATGGGTTGACTCCATTTCATGCATTCTGGCAGGTGGGTTAAGGTTCCCTTCCCCCGCCCTGTCTTAATGTGTGAAGCAGGTCATCACACTAAGCCCCCATCTCATTTCTAGATTTTGACATGGCTCACATTGCCAGAATAATAATAATAATAATAATAATAATAATAATAATAATAATAATAATAATAATAATTTATTTGACTTGTATGCTGCCCTTCTCCCTAGGGACTCAGGGCGGCTAACAGTAAAACAGCAAATATTTACAGAAATTTACCTAAAAACAAATTAAATCTAAACAAGCCGAAATATACAATAAAACCAATAAAACCTTAAAATTAAAACAATTTACAACCCCCCACCTGGGTCATTCCAGGCCAGCCTGTTGAAACAAGAAAGTCTTCAGGTCCCAGCGGAAGGAGCGGAGATCAGGGGCCAGACGGAGATCCACGGGGAGCTGATTCCAAAGGGTGGGCGCTCCCACGGAGAAGGCCCTGGGAACCGCCAGTCGACAATGCCTAACCGACGGTATCCCAAGGAGGCCCCTCCTGTGGGAGCGAACATGGCGATCGGAATGTGACGCTGGCAGGAGGCGTTCCCGCAAGTACCCTGGACCCAAGCCATTTAGGGCTTTATAAGTTGTTACTAGCACCTTGAAACTAACCCGGAAGGCAACCGGCAACCAATGCAGGTCACGCAGGAGGGGTGTAACATGGGAGTATCGGGATACTCCCATCACAACCCGCGCGGCCGCATTCTGCACCAGTTGTAACCTCTGGGTAGTTAGCAAGGGCAGCCCCATGTAGAGAGCATTCCAGTAGTCGATTCTAGAAGTGACGAGCGCATGAGTGACCATTCGAAGGGCATCTCAGCTCAGGTAAGGGCGAAGCTGGTGAACCAGCCGGACCTGGGCAAAAGCCCCCCTGGTCACAGCTCCCACCTGCTCCTCCAAACTGAGCTGTGGATCCAGGAGGACGCCCAGATTCCTCGCCCTATCCATGGGGGGCAACACCTCTCCCCCTATGGCCAAAGATGGAACATCACCGGAAAACCGAGATGCCGGTAAGAACAGCCACTCCGTCTTGGTTGGGTTGAGTTGGAGCCTATTTCTCCCCATCCAGACCCGTACCGCCTCCAGGCACCGAGACATCACAGAGAGAGCATCACTGATCTGGCCTGGGGTGGAGATATAAAGCTGGGTATCAACTGCATATTGATGATACCTCACCCCAAAACCTCAGATGATCTTGCCCAGCAGTTTCATGTAGATATTAAACAGGAGAGAACCGACCCCTGTGGCACCCCACAAGTGAGGGACCTTGGAGCCGATCTCTGCTCTCCTGTCAACACCGACTGTGAGCGGTCCGAGAGGTAGGAGGAGAACCACCGCAAAACGGTGCCCCCCACCCCCAACCCCCAAAGCTGCCGCAGAAGGATACCATGGTCGATGGTATTGAAAGCTGCTGAGAGGTCTAATAGGACTAGGACAGAGGAAAAACCCCTGTCCCGAGCCCTCCAGAGATCATCCATCAGCGCGACCAATGCTGTCTCCGTGCTGTGTCCAGACCTGAAGCCCGATTGATACGGGTCTAGATAATCAGTTTCCTCCAGGAACAAGGGAAGTTGCTGCACCACCACGGTCTCAACAACCTTCGCTAAAAAGCGAAGGTTGGAGACTGGACAATAGTTATCCAAAATGGCTGGGTCCAGAGCAGGCTTCTTGAGGAGCAGGCTTCTTGAGGAATAGCAGTTCTTGTCCGTTAACCTGGGTTAAGGGTATTCTGTGAACTCACCTAGATTTACTACAGATCAGCTGTATGTGCTGCAGTCTCTTTGCACATGGGATAGAAAACATTTCATAGGATCTGCTTCTGGATTTCGGGTTTTCCACAGGCCACTCAATTCATCGAGTAAACTATGGCTGTGAACAGGGTTTAGCACATGGTGTGACGCGATTCCAGTTTTGGCATTCAGGCAATAGAGTTGGGATCATGGGAGAGACAGAAATGAATCTTTATCGCTGGAAGGACTCAGTGATCCCTCCCAATGTCCGCACAAACCTGGACACAGACTTGCAGAGATCTCTCCATGTGTGTTCAGAAGATTAAACTGGTGGACTTTGATGCTCTTTCTCCTGCTTGGAGCCCCACAGATGGTTTCGGATGCTGGTTTCCAGTATTCCCAGTGAGGTCAGGCCTGAGGATACTGGGGCTGCTGCTCCCCAGGGCAGAAAGGCTGGGGGCAAATTCCATGAGACCAAGAAGAAAAGGGAGAAGGTGGCTGGACCCTCTCTGGGTTGGCTTCCTCTCTCTCGGTTGGCTTCTTCTCTCTCTCTCTCCCTCCCTCCTGCCAGGCGTTGGGAGGAAGGAAGGAGGGAGGCGGCTGCTTCCCAGGGGCTTTTTCCAGGCCCTCTGGGTGGATCCCTGTCCTGCCCGGATCGAGTGGGTTCCCATGCGGGCCTCCCAAAGGCCTGGACTCCAGCCCCCATCCTCCTCAGCCCCAGCCATACCCTTACCAGAGGCCCCAAAGGGAGGCCCAGTGCAGGCTCCTCCATCCCCCAGGGAGGAGCCAGGGGTCTCAGGGGTCCCAACCGGAGAGCAGCAGCCATGGAGGAGGAGGCTCTCCTGGAAGGTCCTGCCAGCCATGCCTGGTCCAGGGAGGTTTGGGGCCGGAGAGCCTCGGTCAGGATCTGGGGAGCCTGAAGGGCCAGGAAGGGGCCGGATTCACAAGGCATCCCAGGCTTGGCCCCAGGGCGGCTCAGGGTGGCCTCAGAACCAGCCGGGATGGCTCCCAAACTGGGTTCAGGGTCTTGGGGTCATTTAGGGTCAGTCCAATCGACAGAGGCATGTTTCACTTCTGATGGCCATAAGAAACCATGGTTCCTGCATTCTGGAAGCCAGCCAATGACTGAGGGTCCCTTCAGGTGTCTCTGTTGTTCCTCAAAATGGAGGCAACATGTGGAGAGAGGCTGGTCTGCATGAGTGTTTTTCAAACTTGAAGAGGAATGGACTTCAACCTCCAGAGTTCCTCACCCAACAATGCATGGACTTCATCATACTGGGCAAGGAATTCTGGGAATTAAAGTCCATTCATCTTCAAGTTCCAAGTTTGGAAAATGCTGGTCTACCTTCTTCCCTTCTGTGAGGAGTTAAAGCCCTGCACCAAGACTTGGCTAACTCAGAGGTTGCTCAATATATATTCTTTCTTTTTCTTTTTTTTTCTTTTCTCTTCTCTTCTCTTCCCTTTTTCTTTCTTTTCTTTCTTTTCTTCCTTTCCTTTCTTTCTTTCTTTCCTTTCTTTCTTTTCAATCTCTCTCTTTCTTTTTCTTTCTTTCTCTGTCTCTCCCTCCCTCCCTCTCCCGCTCTCTCCCTCTCATGGGGTGAGAGGCAGCCTTGATTTCTCCACCTCTTTTCAGTTTTCTCTGACTTCTCCCTCTCTCTGTGTGTTTGTTTCTGGGTGTGATTTTTTTCAACTATGCAAAGTTCTGATAACTAGTTTTTCATGAAAGTTCATTTTATCTTGGAATCTGGCCACACTATTGCCTCAGCCCTTTTGTGAGGGTGTCACTGAGCATTGGTTTTCAAAATAAAGAAAATGTTGCTTCCAACTCAGAAGGGAGCCATTTCAGACCCGTGACATGCTCAGACATTAACTGTCTCCCAGGATTGTCTCTGTAACCATAATGCAAACAAATGTCACACTTCTTTTTATCTTCAGCCACAGGTGCCGTGTATTCCCTCTGGGGCCAATTTCAAGAATGAAACTCCAAAACCTCTCAATTCTAGGTGATGGATTTAATTCGATCTCTGCCCCTGTCATTATGAACCACATAGGGATTATTTCCCTTCCATTTCCCTCCAGAGAAATACCCAACAAACTTTGAGTGCAACAACTAGCTGAATTATCCAGATATCCTTCCTGAGAGGGAGAATTATGAGAAAAGTTTCAGCTCTGCTCTGTGGCCGGATCCTCCCAGGAGACTCTGGGCAGAGACAAGGAGTCTGTGGCAGCTTCTCTCTTCTCCCCCTGACTCCAAAGGCCCCAGATGGAAACTTTTCCTGCTGGAGAACTTGGCTTCAGGCAAAAAGTTTCACTGAACAATTTGAGACGTTGAACTTCTCTCCCCATTAAAGATCAGGGCTGCATGGATCCTGTTAAGTTTGCATGAAGAGTCAGACGCGAAGAGCTTCAGTGAAGAGTTTATTAAGTGACTACAGCTCGAATGGACCCGACTTGGCTGGGCTACGGCTGCTTCTTATAGCCAGCAGCCGTAGTTGCCAGCCAATCAGAGTGCAGGGTTTTCCCGCACTATTTAAACCAATCCTATTTGACATTTTACAAGAACAATTCAAACTAAACCAATGACATTCAAACCTACATACATAACACCCCTCCCCACTAGGTTCAGTCCATACCAAACCCCAACCTATCTAATGTATTCTTTTAAATAGGTGGGGCTCTTGCGTGTACGTTGAGACCTTCGTGGTTCAGAAGTTTTAACATTCTCACCCAGTGAAAGAGGAAATGTGTCTGCTGACATTTCCCCAGTGGGGCTTCCTGTGAAAGAAGACCCTGTTTGATTGTTAGAATCTGGTCTCTCCTCCCAACCCATCTCCAGCCCAATGTCAGCACCCAAGTCAGGTAGTGATGTCTTCCACTTCTAAGGATGGATTTTGGCATTGTGACAGGTTTTGTAATGGTTCCTGTCATAATGGCTCGTTACACATGGGGTTGATTCTTGCTTGCTGATTTTCCTCCTGTTCCTCCCCTTCCCCCCTAGAAATGACATCAGGTGAGGGAACTAGAGAAGAACAAGTGCGATGTTCCTGAGAGAACCTGGATCTAAGTTGATCAATGTGCCTGCTCCAGAGGAGTCCATCCTCTGTTTGCACCCTGTAAGAACGAGGGCCTGTGATCTGAGTTATCTCAGCAGGAATCCACAAAGGTTCACCTATAAGGTTCTTAGCATAAACAGAATCACCCACACTGAATGTGCGAACTTTGGAAATAGAATCTAGTGGAGCGTTGGGTGCGTAAGTGGGATGAAGGCGGTCAAGGGAAGACCTAAGTTTCCTACCCATCAACAACTCTGCTGGGGATAAGTTATTAGATGGGTTAGGAGTGATGTGCTGAACACTAAGAAGTTTTTCAATTTTCTCAGTGATGTCCCCAGGGCCCAATTGCTGAAGCTTCTCCTTGGTAAAACGTACCATGTGTTCAGCCCGGCCGTTAGCCGAAGGGTGCCCAGGGGCAGTAAGGGCATGTCTGATACCCTGTTGTGCTAAATAGGATTCAAAAAGGTTGGATGTAAATTGAGGGCCATTGTCAGAGACAAGAACATCAGGTAACCCGTGGGTTACAAAAGTTTTGAGCTGTTTGATGACAGCATCAGTTGTGGTGGATGCCATGGGGATTACCTCTAGCCATTTGGAATATGCATCTACTATAATAAGAAAGGTGTGCCCTCTGGTAGGGCCAGCAAAATCAATGTGAATCCTGGACCACGGGCCCCTAGGACATTCCCATTCCTGTGTGGAGGCGAGAGGTGGTGCAGGCCTGACTACCTGACAGTTGGGACAAGATGCAACCCAGTTTTCAACCATTTTGTCAATACCTGGCCAGCATACATAACTCCTGGCCAATCCCTTCATCCTTACAATACCAGGATGACCCTCATGTAACATTTCCAAAACCTCTCTTTGCAGTTTTGCAGGAATAACCACCCTGTTACCCCACAAAATACATCCTCTTAATACAGATAATTCAGTTTGCCTGGACTTAAAAGGTTGGGCAAGGTGAGGTAGATCTTGAAGAGGCCAACCTTTCTTAATCCAGCCTATAACAGGAGCCAACACAGTGTCTTTGGCAGTCTCTCTGGCAATTTCAGCAGCATGAACTGGAAGCTTGGCAACAGTTTCTAGGAAAAAGGTGTATGTTTCAGGTTCAAAGTCCTCCTTGTGGCAAGGGAGTGGGCAACAACTCAGCGCATCAGCATGTCCAATGTCCTTGCCAGGCTTGTGGATAAGCTTGTATGAATAAGCAGCAAGAAATTCAGTCCACCTCAGCATTCTTGGTGACAGGATAGTAGGTGTAGGCTTGTCTCCTGCCACAATGCCTAACAAAGGTTTGTGATCTGTAACAATGGTAAATGTTCTGCCATACAGATATTCATGAAATTTCTTAACAGCTGCAACAATTGCCAATGCCTCCTTGTCCAATTGGCTGTAATTCCTCTCTGCCCTGGTCAAAGTGCGAGAGTAAAATGCAATAGGGCTTCTCTCCCACTGGGAAGCCTGTGGCTCAAACCCCACCCCCACTCCAAGGGGATGCATCACAAGTCAGTACAACAGGCAAATTCTCAGAGAACTGTATCAGTACAGCATCAGACGTGATTAGTCTTTTAATACTGTTAAATGCTGATTGTTCCTTCCTGCCCCAGACCCAAACAGACTTTTATCAAGTAATCTGTGCAATGGTTCAGCAATGGTTGCCTTCTGAGGTAGGAACATGTGATAAAGTTAATGAGTCCAAGGAAAGCTTGCAAATCTGTTTTGCATTTAGGTCTAGGGCTTCTTTGATTGCTTTAACCTTGGCATCTGTAGGGTGGATGCCATGCTTGTCAATCATGTAGCCAGGAACTCAACCTTGTCAGTTTTAAGAGTGCATTTTTCTTCCTTGACTTTTAACCCGCTTTCCTGAATCTGGTAAGGACTTCTCTGAGTCTTTCTTGTAACTGAGTGTCATTTTCAGCAGAGATTAACACATCATCAAAATAAGGCACTACCCTGGCAGTCCTTGGAGCATTCTTTCCATAAGGCTTTGAAAGATGCCTGGTGCCACGCTTACTCCAAATTGTAACCTTTTACATTTGAAGGCACCTCTGAGTCACAATGGTTTGGGCCTCTGCAGTGGCATCATCAACTGTTAGTTGTTGATATGCCTGGGCCAAATCCAATTTGGCAAAGACTGTACCCCTGCCAAGTGAATGTAACAGATGATGCACCACTGGAACTGGATATGCGCTCTGCTGCAGCATGGTTCAGTGTCCCCTTATAGTCTCCACAGATTCTTACTGACCCATCAGTCTTGACTGGTGTGACTATGGGTGTCTCCCATCTGGAGTGGTCAGTGGGCTCTAAAACCCTTGAGCTATTAATTTGTCTAATTGTGCATCAATTTTTTCCTTTAAAGCAAATGGGACCCTTCTGGGCTTTAAACGAATTGGGGGCACCTTGGGATCTAGGTTGAAAGTGATAGGGGTCCCCATATACTTGCCCAATCCAAGTAAGACTGAAGACCTCCTCATTCAGAGTTGCTCCGTTGATGCCAGTCACCTCGATGCCTAGTGGCTGAACCACTCAAGTCCCAGCAAGCTTGGGCGATCCTTGTCCACGATGGTCAGGGGCAAGCGTTTGGTGTGGCCTTTAAACTTCAGTTGAATTCTCTTGTTCCAACTACTGGAATCTTGTTCCCTTGGTAGTCTTTAGAGTCAGTGCTTGCTTCTGGAAATGTTTCTTCTGAATGTTGGGAAGTAGCCTGTGAATAGTGTCCCATGACACCATAGATAAATAGGAGCCTGAGTCCACTTCCATTTGGCAGGCCTTCCTTCAATGAATACCTTCACATGTTTTTCTGCTTCTCAAGGGTGAAGAATGACCAATGGTGACTGTTTGATGAGTTTCATTCTTCCCATTTGCTTCTTTGAGTTGTGCCTTTTTTCACTGAAATTGTTGGGCTTGAATTCTTTCTCAATTTCTTTCTACTAGGTGGAGTTCTGGATGATTTGCAGACTCTTGCTGGTGACCTCTTTTCTCTAGTAGGCAGATGGTGTCAAAACTTGCATTCAGTGCAGGGTGGCCCCCCACAGCCTCTGCAATAAAATTCTTGCCTCTTTTTCCCAGGTCTTTCCTTTTCTTCTCCATTCTGAGTCTATAAATTCCTTCCTCCACCTCACTACAGTCTGAATCAGAGTCTATTTGCTCACAATGGGTTGTTGTGGACTTTTCCACATCAGAATGGCTTGGGCCTTGTTAATTTTCTTCATGGCTGCTGCTGAGGACTTGGTTGCTTCGCTGAAACAGCTTCCTCTATGGCCTCTCCTTGGTCTTGGTTTCATTAATAATTTGCTCTGTAAGACCTTATCTTTAAGGCCTAGAACAAACCGATCACGCATGGCCTCTTCTAAGTTGATAAATTCACACCCCCCCATGTCCTTAAACTTGCCATGTGAAACGTTAACATTTTACTTTCCTTGATCCCGCGATAAAACTTGTGTGTCTCTTAATGAGGATACTTCAGAATGCTGTAATGGGCTCTTAAATTTTTCTAAATCAGCCATTCCATTACCTTCAAGTCTGCATGCCCTTGCATGCCATCTTGAAGACTGCGGACCACAGTGCATGAAGATAGCCGCCCTCTTCCTTCTGAGGATATCGGTGGGTCGTTTCCTTCAAATACATTTGGAGGCGATCATATCTCATTCCCAGTCTTCTGCCGCCCGGATGACGGGGCTGGGGGATGTTCAGCGCAGCCATCTGCTCTTCTGCTTGTCTTCCGCGTCATCTCTTCTTCAGAGAATCCCACCTTAAATGCCAGTGTTAAGTTTGCATGAAGAGTCAGGCGAAGAGAACTTCAGTGAAGAGTATTAAGTGACTACAGCTCGAATGGACCCGACTTGGCTGGGCTACGGCTGCTTCTTATAGCCAGCGCACGTGGTTTGCCAAATCAATGCAGGGGTTTTGCACTATTTAAACCAATCCTATTTGACATTTTACAAGAACAATTCAAACTAAACCAATGACATTCAAACCTACATACATAACAGATCCCTTCCCAGCAAGTTTGCTCCCCTGGGAAAA
>SOZL01000335.1:0-19149 GCA_009733165.1 Naja naja | reverse complement strand
TTCTCTATCTATAACATCTCTATCTATCAATCCATCCAACATCTCTATATCTATCTATCTATATCTTATCTATCTATCTATCTATCTAATCTACAGTATTTCTCCATCTAATCTCTCTGTCTTTCTCTCTCTCTCTCTATCTACAGCATTTCTATATCAATCCATCCATCCATCTAAACTACAGTATTTCTCTCTCAATCTACTCTCCCCACTCCTTCTCTCTCTCTCTCTCTCTCTCTTGCAGTCTGGCCTCCTTCGCCATCCCGGCCCACAAGCTGGGTAGCGGGGTGGGATCCTGTCCTCTGCGGCCCGGCGCTTGGCTTCCGGAGCCCGGGCTGCAGCAGAGACCCCGGCCCGCCTCCGCTCTCGGTGCTGACGCGGGCGGAGGAGGAGGAGGAGGAGGAGGAGGAGGCGCGGCGGGGGCGGCTCGTGACGCGGCGCGGCTGTGGCTGGCGGAGCCGCCGGCAGGGCGAGGAGGGGAGGGGGCGGGCGGGCAGGCAGGCGGGCGGGGCCATCGCGAGCGCAGCCAGCCATGCAGCGCCGGGAGCCCGCCGCCCGCCGTTGATTCCCCCTTTTTCCTCCTCCTCCGTTTCCTTCCTTCCTTCCTTCCTTCCTTCCCCTCCGCCGCCAGCCATGAACTTCCCGGGCGGGCCCGGCCAGAGCCCCGGCCAGCCGCCGCCTCCTCCTCGGGACCCGGCCAGCTTGGCGGCTCCGGGGGCCCCCGGCGGGCCCGGCTCGGCCGGCCCGCCGCCCCCTCCCGCCCCCCAGTTCGGGCTCTCCAACTCGGCGGCCATCCGGGCCGAGATCGGCCGCTTCGAGTCGGTCCACCCCAACATCTACGCCATCTACGACCTCATCGAGCGGGTGGACGAGCTGGCGCTGCAGAACCAGATCCGCGAGCACGTCATCTCCATCGAGGGTGAGGAGGAGGGGGTGGGCGAGGGGAGGGAGGGGGCAGGAGGACCCCCTCCCCACCTTAGGGACAAAGGCCGCCCTCCCCCGCCCTTTTGCGCGCCCCTCACCCAAGGAAACGGGGCGCTCGCCCAGGGAGAGCGGGGGCGGCTTGGCGGGTCGGTGGGTCTCCTTTCCCCTCCCCCCAGGAGGATGGGGAGGGGGCGCTGAGGGGTCGGGGGGCTTCCCTTCCCCCCCGGGGAAGGCTGGGAAGGGAGAGAGCGGGAGAGCGGGAAGGGCGCGGGGAAGGTCGGCTTTGTCTGCGGGCGGACGGAGGGAGCTGGCCAGCGCCTGAATTGCCGGCTCGGCCCGGTTGGAGACCCTCGGCGGGGAAGGGGGGGGGGAGGGGGAGGGGGAGGAAGAGGAGGGAGGAGAGGCCGCCCAGCTGGCCCCGCGCGCGAGTCCTCTCCGCGGTCGGGCGTGTGCGAGCCGCCTCCTCCTTCTCCTGCTCCTCCGGCTGGGAAAAGCTGCCCTGCGGCGGAGCGCTGGGGGGGGGGGATGGGGATCCTGCGGACGGATCCTAAGGATCCTTGGGGAGGGGGAGACATCCTGCAGTGCCTCTCCCGCCCCCCCCCCATCCGCCGCCGCCGCCTGGGGAAGGGAAGGAGGGATTGCGAAAGGGAAGAAGAAGGATCGGGAGGCTCTGCTGTTTCTCTCTCTCTCTCCCCGGGCGGAAAGGGCAGGGTGCGGGGGGGGGGGCTCTACCCAGGCGCATGGGCCTTGGAGTGGGTGGTCGCGGGGAGGAGGAGGAGGAACGGCGGTGGGGGAGGGAGAAGTAACTAGTGCCGGGCAGGGAAGGGAAGGGGGCAGGAGACACACACACACACACACCAGCCTTGCCTTCCTGGGCCTCTCCAAAAGGAGGGGGGTTTGGCAGACCCCGAGGAGGAGGAGGAGGAGGAGGAGGGCGTCCGGCAAGACCCCCTCCCTCCCCGATTCCTGCTGCATTGGAAGGCCCGGCTTGGGAAGCCATTGGCGGGATCCCCAGGCCAGAGTTGGGGGAGGGGAGGCCAAATGCCCAGGGAGGGGAGGGGGCTCACTCCTCTCTTCCTCTCTCTCTTTCCATCCTCTTCCACTCATCAGACCTTTCTCTCTTGCACTCCCTTTCACTTTCTTTCTCTTTCTTTCTCTCTCTTTCCTTCCTCCTCCACTCATCAGACCTTTCTCTCTTTCTTTCTCTCCCTCTTTCTCTCTCTCTCTCTCTCCCCCCTCTCTCTCCTTCCTTCCTGCAGGCTCGAGGGGCCCTTTAGGCCAGTGGCGTGGGGGGCAGCAGGCTGGCGGGAAAGGCATAGGCCTCTGAAATGGCTCTTGGTCTCTGGGCTCAGATAACCTCCACCACCCCACCACCCCGAAAAGCAAACCAGGCTCCCCCCACTTCTGCAGGGTCCCATCTCCCCACACACACACCTGGGGGAACAGCCAAGGAAGGAAGAGGCCTGCCTCAAACCCGGTGCCAGGTGCTGGCATGGCGAGGGGAAGCTTTTGGGGGTGTCCCTGGGACACCCCTGTCCTTCTTTGTCCTCCAGGCCTGGGAGGGAGGGTGACCCTGGCAGGAGAGGAGTCAAAAAAAAGGGGGTGGATGAGGTAGAGAGAACCCATGGTGCTGTGCCAATCGGGGGTGTGTGTGTTTCTTGCTTAGGCACCCGTAAAAGGAGGGCACACTTTGTTTTATACCTTCTGTGCTGCTCACTGAACCGGGGAGCAATGCTTCTCCCCAGTGGCAGGTGTGTGGCCCTGCGTAGCCGGCCCCCATCTGACAGGGTGGGGGTTGGCATGGCCCCCACCCCAGCCCTTTACTCCCTTCCTCTGGCTTCGGGGGCCCCCTGTGTCTGGCTCCTCCGCTCGGCGGAGTCTGGGAGAGCCGCGGCTTCAGTGCCAGGCATCCCTCCGTGTCCCGGGAAGCCCCTTGTTTTGGGGGGGCTCCTGCTGCCCCCCCAACATCACCAACCCAAAGGGGGCCCTCGCCCAAACCTCCCTTTTCCCAGACGCCTCTTTTTCAATTCAGCCTAGTTCAAGGGTAGGCAACCTGCAGCTCTAGAGCTGCATGGGGCTCTTTCGATCTCTCTGGTTGCGGCTCCCCGTCGCCCATTTGGCTCCACAACCAATCAGCCGTTCGGTTAGGAGAGGTAGAGGGGGGGGAAGGATGCCATGCTAGGAGGAGACTCTATGGTGGGACTTCTGGTCGGCTCCAGAATTGAATGGGAGGGGGCATCTTTCTTGGCTCTGAGTGTTGAAGGTTGCCAACCCCTGGACTCATTTCGTCCTGATGTTGGGGGCTGCAGTGGTCTCTTTTGAGGAGCCTCCATTTTCACCCCCAAGCAGCCCCTTCCCAGGGGTGGGGTGGGGAACGGGGCAGCTGAGGTGATCGGGACCCCTCGCCGATGGGTCTGGGGGGGGGTTGGGGCTTTGTCCAAGCCTGTGTGGGACTTTCTGGTGTATTTGTTTGATTGATTGATTGATTGATGCCTTTGTTGATTAGATGTGTATTGCTGCCTCTTCGCCACGGCTTGCGGTTAGCTGCCAACCAAGTTCACACTGGTCATGTTTTTTTTCTTTTTTAATAAATGTTATTAAATTTTACAATTTGAAAAACAAATCGTATTTACAATTTTCATAGTAAGTTGTGGCATCTTTTCCATATTCATTTACATATATACATACATACATACATACATACATACACACATACACATATACACATACATTTCATTAAATTTTACAATTTGAAAAATCGTATTTACAATTTTCGTAGTTAAGTTATGGCATTGACTTTTCCATATTCATTTACATATATATATGTAAATGTGTGTGTGTGTGTATATATATATATGTAAATATATATATCTGTGTGGGTATGTATGTATATATACACACACACACGCACACACATACACATATACACATAAATTTTATTACATTTTACAATTTGAAAAATCGTATTTACAATTTTCATAGTAAGTTGTGGCATTGACTTTTCCATATTCATTTACATATTTACATATATATATATACACACACACACATACACATATATATACACACACATACACATATACACATAAATTTTATTACAGTTTACAATTTGAAAAACAAATCGTATTCACAATTTTCGTAATAAGTTGTGGCATCGACTTTTCCATATTCATTTACATATATATATATATATATATATATATATATATATATATATACACACACACACACACACACACACACACACAGACAGGCAGACACACACACACACACACACACATACACATATACACATAAATATTGTTAAATTTTACAATTTGAAAAACAAATCATATTCACAATTTTCTGGGGCAGGGGCTGTCCACGAGGGGGTTTCCAGAAGCCCTCTGGAGAGAGGGGGCAGGTGCTATAAACACTCCTTGAGTCAGGGGGATCAGTGCAGGGGACGGAGTGGGTCAAAAACGGCATAGGTAGGGGACGGCGGGGGTTGGACTAGATGACCTTTAAGGTCCCTTCCAGCTCTGAGATTCTGTAAGGGTCTCCTGCTTGGATGGGGGTTGGACTAGATGATTTTTACAGTCCCTCCAAGCTCTGTGATTCTGTTCTTCGGACCCCTAGTGCCCATGCCACCCTCTGCTTAGCCAGGGCCTCTCCCTCAACCCCCCACCTCCCCTCCCACCTTGCAGGGGTGTGGTGGGCAGGAGCGGCTGAGCAGCAGGGGAGGGGCGGCACTGGAAGCTTTTAATTTGGGGGGGGGCACTGGTGACCTTCCCGGTCCTGCCTGCAGGGTTGGAGGGTGGTTTTAACGGGTGCAAAGAGACGGCGTGGCCCAGTTGTGCCATCTTTGGAAGCTGGCATCAAGGACGCATGTGCGGCTCAGGAGTAAAAGTCCTCCCCCCAATTTTGGGTTCTGGACCACCTGCAGGGAAAGAGTGAGTAACCCCTCCCTCCCCCCTCCAATCCTTCCCTCCTAGCCGGATCCTTCAACTTAAGACTCGTGACGTTTCGGTTCCCGTCCCGTGAACTGGCTCATCTCGGTCGGGGTTGAACGGCAGGCGCTCCTGTCGAGAACCGCAATCGGACCGAGGCTTCTTCCACCCTTGGGTGGGCTTCGGTTCCTCTCAGGCTCCACCATGGCCTGCCCCCCACCCCCACCCACCCCCAACCCCGGAGGCTTTGCCGTGGGCTGCCACCGCCCTGCTGAGATCTTGAGCGAGTGTCCTCCTTCCAACCCCCCAAGGAGACCTTGCTTCGTTCGTTCGCTCGTCTCTTCCATTCGTCTCCGGGTGATGAGGTCCCTTGTCGTGTGGCATTCTCAGGGACGGGGAATCGCGGAGGGCTTTGGAGTCGGGTGGTCCCCGGTAGATTGGACTGTTCTGGAGCACCCCTGAATTTGGGGTGGGGTGGGGGAGACACAGGGAAGGGCTCCCCCTCTCTCGGAGCCTCGGTTGGTTCCTGCCTCGATGTCCTGGTGGGAGGTAGTGGCCTGTCTGGATTCCCGCCCCCCTGCCAGTCAGGACTGGAGCCCGGTCAAGAGGCAGGAGTGCTGGATCACCTTCCTTCCTCCCCCCGGCTCAGACGGCGGAGGACGGGGCCCTCGGCCGTCCTGGGCTCCTGCTTTGGGGTGCGCCAAGTCCGGAGATAAAGAACAGGTGCCTGATGTGGGGCAAATCTCTTCCCGGGATGGAGGGGGATGGCGGACAACACTGCAGTGCCGGCGTCCATCGTGGGGCCTTGGGAGGGGGGGAGTGTCTCGGTGCGAGCCAGGGGGGATTATTTGGGGAAGGAGAGGCGTGTTGGCTCCCCCACCCAAGGGTGGCAAGATGGAGAATGCGAAGAAGGTGGGATGCCGCAGATGGCAATGGAGACAAGTGAGGAGCAGTCTTTTCCCCGGAGGACGCGTGAGGGTACTATTCGGGGGGGTGGGGCGAGGAAGTGAATTTTGCCTTCATTCTGTCCCCCCCGTGGTGAGTCTGTGGTTGGCAGCCCCTCTACTCTCCTCCCTTTAAGCCCCTCCCTCTTACTCGTACACCTGCTGCAGCTGGTGCTCCCCCCTCTGACCTCTACCATGTTTAGACCCACATTTGGGGGGGGGCTTCCCTCCCTGAGCACCTCAGAGGAGGGTCTGGGCCTGTTCCCCGGGACAGTGGAGCTGGCAAAGAGGAGCAGCCCCAAAATGGACCAGGGGGAGGGGAGAACGTCAGGCAAGGACGTCTATTCTCTCGTTCTCCCCCCTGGCTTTTCCCCTTGGTTGGCTCTCCTCTCCCTCCCCACTTCGGGGTGGGGGATGCCGAATGAGCCAAACACACACAACCACACAGCTGGAAGGGACCTCGGAGGTCATCTAGTCCAACCCCCTGCTCCAGCAGGAGAGAACCCTTCCGCCAGAAGCCGCTGTAGGAGCCGATTCCACTCCTGCTTCCACCACTACCCTTCCTCCTCCTCCTCCTCCTCCTCCTGGGTGGGCTGCTCAGCAGGCAAGAGGGGGCCTCTCCCCCCTCTTTTCCCACCGTTGCTATGGAAACCATCTCCCGGATGGGTGGCTTGGGGGAAGGCGGCAGGGAGAAAGCTGAGAAGAAGCCGCGGCAGAGCCGCAAAGGCAGGAGGTGGATTTCAGGCCCACTCTCCTCCTCCTCCTCCTGGATTTCTAAGCCTTCCAAAACAGGGAGGGGCCACATTTTGGAGCCTTGTGGGGAAGGCCGGGAGGGGGGAGGGTTGTGCCAGCAGAAGAAGATGGGAGGGGGGTAAGGCAGCCCTAGGAGCCCCTTTGTTTTGGGCAGGGTGCCCAGGCAGGACCGGGGCAGCAAGAATGGTGTCTGGGTCTCCGTTTCAGCAGGGTTGACTGGATGACCTACAAGGTCCCTCCCGGGGTGGGATTCAAATTTCTTAACTGGCTCTGTGGCCTGGCCTGTCCCATGTCCCAAGTCCCAGTCCACTTTCCCAGTCCTTGGACTAGATGACCCACAGGGTCCCTCCCCAAGTCTGACGATCTGTGAAGGATCTGTTACCCGCAGGTGGTGCCAACAGGAAGCTCTTTGTGGCTTCAGCAGGAAGCACTTCGGCGGTGCGGTGAGGAGGTTCCCCTCTAGGGGCTGCCCCGGCTTTTCTGGCCCCGGGCACCCAGCGGGCTCGTCCACTCACTCTGCCCCCTCCCTACCTTGCTGCTGGGGACGATGGGACACCTTTCAACCGTCGGGAGATGGGTTTGGGGCACCCCATTCTCCTGTTAACTGAACAGAGTCAGAAGGGACCCAGGGGTCATCCAGTCCCACCCCTGGCTCAAGCAGCAATATCACAGAGTGACCGAGTCGGAAGGGACCCTGGAGGTCATCCAGTCCCACCTCCTGCTCAAGCAGCAATATCAGAGAGTGGCAGAGTTGGAAGGGACCCCGGAGGTCATTTAGTCCCAACCCCTACTCAAGCAGCAATATCATACATATAAATACCCGCGAAATCATAAGAAAACACACACAGAGGCAGGGGTGTGTGTGTGTACACACACACACACACACATGCATATATATGTGTGTGTGTGTTTTCTTATGTTTTCGCGGGTATTATATATTTAGAGTTTCTTTCATTTTCCCACATCTTAATAGTTGTGCTATTAAAGTTATAGCTATAACTTTAATAGCACATCTATTAAGACGTGGGAACATACCCGAAGAAACCTAAATACCATACACACACACACACACACACACACACACACACACACACAGACGAGCTTTGATGCAAGTCCACCACATATGACAGAAAGTCCCTGGGATGTGATTCCATTTCCAACGTTTTGCAGACTGATTCCTGAACATTTGTGGTCAATCTTGCCCCAATAAATGCCACCCGGAAAACATTTTATGCAGATTCTCTTCATGTCCTGAAGCCTCCCTCAATGGATAGTTCCTGTCCCAAAGTTTTGGCCATTTCTCGAATTCTATATTGTAACCAAAAAAACATTTTTGCCCTTACAAACATTGTTTCTCGGACTTGGAGGACATTTGATGCATCTATCTATCTATCTATCTATCTATCTATCTATCTATCTATCTATCCATCCATCATCCATCATCTATCTATCTACCTACCTACCTATCATCTATCTACCTACCTACCTATCTATCATCTATCCATCCATCTACCTATCTACCTATCTACCTATCTATCTATCATCTATCTATCATCTATCTATCTATCATCTATCTATCTATCTATCTATATCCATCCATCTATCTATCTACCTACTACCTATCATCTACCTACCTACCTACCTATCATCTATCTATCTATCATCTATCTATCAGCATCTATCTATCTATCTATCATCTATCTATCTACCTACCTACCTATCATCTACCTACCTACCTACCTATCATCTATCTATCTATCATCTATCTATCAGCTATCTATCTATCTATCTATCATCTATCTATCTACCTACCTACCTATCATCTATCTACCTACCTACCTACCTATCATCTATCTACCTATCTATCATCTATCTATCATCTATCAATCTATCAATCTATCTACCTATCTATCTATCATCTATCTATCATCTGTCATCTATCTATCTATCTATCCATCCATCATCTATCTACCTACCTACCTATCATCTACCTACCTACCTATCTATCTATCATCTATCTATCATCTATCTACCTACCTATCATCCATCTATCTATCTATCTATCTACCTACCTTCCTATCTATCTATCATCTATCTATCATCTATCTATCTACCTACCTATCATCTATCTATCTATCTACCTACCTATCATCTATCTATCTATCTACCTACCTATCATCTATCTATCTATCTACCTACCTAATCATCTATCTATCCATCATCTATATATCTATCTATCTACCTGCCTACCTATCATCTATCTACCTACCTACCTATCTATCATCTACCTACCTACCTACCTATCTATCTATCATCTATCCATCTACCTATCATCTATCTACCTACCTACCTATCTATCTATCATCTATCTATCTATCATCTATCTACCTACCTACCTACCTACCTATCTATCTGTCTGTCTGTCTATCTATCTATCTGTCTATCTAAGTATCTTATGCTGTTGGTTCTTTTCTTTAGACCGCATGTTTTGACATCTTTCTCATAACTTGTTTCTATCTGAAGATAACGGCCACCAATCTACCCCTTGACTCTGTAGTTGTCGTCTAGTTTTAAGTTCAGATAACAGCTAATCAGAGTTGGAAGGCACCTTGTAGGTCATCTAGTCCAGCCCCGACCCTACACCATTCTTATTCAAAATATCTTTTATAGAATACAATTTCCCCCCCCAAATTTAAAGGGAGCTGGGTCCACTAAGAGGGGTGGGGTGGGGGGCTTGGGTGAGAGGGTTAGGGTTAATTTTAACTTAACTGAACTGAATTTAACCCAACTCAACTCAACTCAGCTTAATTTAACTTAACCCAACTCAACTCAGGTCAACTTAATTTGATTTAATTTAACTCAACTCAACTTAATTTAACTTAATTTACTGGACTAGATGACCTCCCAAGGTCCCTTCCATTATTCTATGGTTCTGCAAGGGTCTCGTGCTGGAGCCGGGGTGGGGGGGTGGGGGGTTGGACTAGATGACCTCCAAGGTCCCTTCCAATTCTGTGATTCTGTTAATTTAACCCAACTCCATTTAATTCAACTTAATTTAACTTAATGTAATTTAATTTAACTTAATGTAATTTAAAAAGGGCAGCTAGAGGCAGCCAATTCGAAGTTTTTTTAAACCCTTAAAAAAAATCCTTTTTTAAAAAATGTTAAATTTAACCCAACTCAACTCAACTTAATTTAACATTTTTAAAAAAGGATTTTTTTAAGGGTTTAAAAAAAAACTTCGCAATTGGCTGCCTCTAGGTGCCCTTTTTCCTCTCTAGCCCAGCGCCTCTATTGCTGGTCTCTGCTGCCCTCTGGTGGCCACAGCCCCACGCTGCATGCTGGCGTTTCATGCGAAAGGAGGGGGGGCTCCTTTGGGGTATGAAGTGTTTCTGGGATGAGGGATCAGTTTGGAGGCTCTCAGGGGATCCCCCCCCCTAAGTGCCTTCGACTTGGAAAAGCCCTATTTTGACCCCCAAGAGCCTGTGATTGAGCCCCAAGAGCCTGCGGAGGCTCACCTGGCTGGAACAGGGGGCTGGACTAGATGACCTCCCGGGTCCCTTCCAACTGGGTGATTGTGGGAAGGGTCTCCCGGCTGGAGCAGTGGGTTGGACTAGATGACCTCCTGGGTCCCTTCTGTTATCTTGGGCTCCTGCCAAGGCTTCCCTGCTTGAGGTGGGGGTGCTTCTACGTGACCTCTGAGTTGGAAGAGACCCAGGAGGTCATCTAGTCCAACCCCAATCATAGAGGAAGGGAAGGGACCTCGGAGGTCATCTAGTCCAACCCCAATCATAGAAGAAGGGAAATGACCCAGGAGGTCATCTAGTCCAACCGCAATCATAGAAGAAGGGAAGGGACCTCAGAGGTCATCTAGTCCAACCGCAATCATAGAAGAAGGGAAGGGACCCAGGAGGTCATCTAGTCCAACCCCAATCATAGAAGAAGGGAAGGGACCTCGGAGGTCATGTAGTCCAACCCCAATCAGAAGGGAAGGGACCCAGATGGTCATCTAGTCCAACCCTCCCCCATCTAACTCTGGATCGCAGATAGTTAGAGAGATGAACCAAATTGGAAGGGACCTTGGAGGTTATCTAGTCCAACCCCAATCAAAGAAGAAGGGAAGGGACCACAGAGGTCATCTAGTCCAACCCCAATCATAGAAGAAGGGAAGGGACCTCGGAGGTCATCTAGTCCAACCCCATTCATAGAAGAAGGGAAAGGACCCAGGAGGTCATCTAGTCCAACCCCATTCATAGAAGAAGGGAAAGGACCTGAGAGGTCATCTAGTCCAACCCCATTCATAGAAGAAGGGAAGGGACCTCGAAGGTCATCTAGTCCAACCCCAATCATAGAAGAAGGAAAGGGACCTCGGAGGTCATCTAGTCCAACCCCAATCAAAGAAGAAGGGAAGGGACTTTGGAGGTCATCTAGTCCATTCATAGAGAAGAGGGAAGGGACCTGAGAGGGTCATCTAGTCCAACTGATCAGAAGGGGGTACTTTGGAGGTCATCTAGTCCAACCCCATTCATAGAAGAAGGGAAGGGACCTGAGAGGTCATCTAGTCAGCAATCAGAAGGAAAGGGACGAGATGGTCATCTAGTCAACCCGCAACCGGATGCTTGAATGGTTAGAGAGATGAACCGAATTGGAAGGACCTTGGAGGTCATCTAGTCCAACCCCAATCAAAGAAGAAGGGAAGGGACCTCGGAGGTCATCTAGTCCAACCCCAATCATAGAAGAAGGGAAGGGGCCTTGGAGGTCATCTAGTCCAACCCCAATCAAAGAAGAAGTGAAGGGACTTTGGTGGTCATCTAGTCCAACCCAATCATAGAAGAAGGGAAGGGACCTCGGAGGTCATCTAGTCCAACCCCAATCAGAAGGGAAGGGACCCTGGAGGTCATATAGTCCAACCACCCCCCAATCTACCTCCGCATCGCGAGCGGATCCGCGCGGCAGGAGGATCCGCGCCGGGCTTTGCAGGGCGCCGCCGCTCCCGCGGGGCCAAGTCGGGGCATGTCGGCGGGGCGCGGGCGCTGGCAGGGCGGGCCGGGCCGGGCAGGCCTGGGCGCGGGGAGCCTGGCCGCGCTCCCGTCGGCGGCGCATGGCGGAGGGCTGGCGCCGCCGGGGGGGGACCCCTCCGTCCCGGGAGCCCCCGCCGGCCGCGCCCCGCCGGGCGGTGAGCCTCTGCGGCTCCCTGGACCTGCGCGGCGTCCCGGCCGTCGAGGCGGCGCTGGCGGCGGCCGAGCGGCAGAAGCGGCGGCCGCAGAGCCTCTGCGCTCCGGCCATCGGGCTCCGGGCTCCGGACGGCCCGCCGAGGGCCCGGCCCGGCCCCGCCGGCTGGCTGGAGCTGCTGCTGAGCTGGCGCTCGGCTCGGCGGCCCGACGGGGCGAACGGCGGGCCCGCGGGCGGCGGGGAAGGCGCGGCGGGCGGCGGGGGCTTCCTCCGGGGGGCCTCGCTGTGGGGCAGCCGCCGCGGCTGGAAGCTCTTCGACGGGGCGGGCCCGGGGCGGCGGCTGAGCGGCCTGCGCAAAAGCTTCAGCTTCCGGCCCCGCCGCAGCCCGCCGCCGAGCCAGCTGCCCCGCACCGGCTCCGGCTTCTTGGCGCCCTCGCGGCTCCGGAGCCGCAGCGAAGGCGACCCCGCCGCCGCCGCCGCCGCTTCCTTGCACCCGTGTCCGAGCAAGCCGGACCTCGGGAGGAGGAGGAGGAGACGGCGGCGGAGGCGGGTTCTGGAAACAGCTGGGCAGCCGGCTCCGACGCCGGGAGCGCTTGGCCGGCCCGCAGCCGCCGCTCTGGAGCCGGCGAGGCGCCGCCGAGCCCGTCCTGACAGCCCATCGACGGCCCGGTAAGGAGGTGGGGGTGGGTGGGCGGGGAGGGTCTATACAGCCTCTGGAGAGCCCCCCACCAACATCCCAAATTGAGGGCTTGTGTCACCCAGCCCCTCCATGGGTTCACCCACCCTCCTCTCAGGGCCGATAAACAGATAACCCGAGTTGGAAGGGACCCTGCAGGTCATCCACTCCAACCCCCCCCAATCTAACTCTGGATCGTTAGAGAGAGGAACCGAGTTGGAAGGGACCCTGGAGGTCATCTAGTCCAACCCCCCCCCCCCAAGCGCCATTTCTGACACAGATTGGGAGTCCAATCTCTTCTTGAGATCTCTGTGCCTGGCTGGAACAGCCCCACCCCCTTTTCTGATGCTCTCCTCCCCAGTTGGGAGAGGATGATGGGACTTCCTGGGAGGGTGGGAGTGGGCCCCCTTACCCCCTATCTCCCCCCCTCTGAAGGGGAGGGCCATCCTTGCGGAATCCGGCAAGGGAGGGAGGACAAGGGAGCCCCCTCGCCCAACCCGTGGCATCCTTGGAGCAGGGGGTCTCTTATAGACTGTATTGATCCTCTTAGAGAATCCAAGACTTGGAAGGGACCTTGAAGGTCATCTATCCCAGCCCTTCTTCTGACTGGGGTTGGACTACATGACCATCTGGGTCCCTTCCCTTCTTCTGACTGGGGTTGGACTAGATGACCTCCGAGACCCCTTCCGTTCTCCTATGATTGGGGTTGGACTAGATGACGTCCTGGGTCCCTTCCCTTCTATGATTGGGGTTGGACTAGATGACCTCCGAGGTCCCTTCCAACTCGGAGGTCACGTAGAAGCACCCCCACCTCAAGCACGGGAGCCTTAACAGGAGCCCAGAGTAACAGAAGGGACCCTGGAGGTCATCTAGTCCAACCCTCCCCCCCGCCAATCTAACTCCGGATCGTTAGAGAGAGGAACCAGTCCGGGCCGGTCCATTTCCGAAGTGTGGGGGGGTGTGGAGGAGGGCACACCCTATATGGCACACCCTGCATGCCAGGGCGAAAGGAGGGGCTGGAGGATGGCATGACAGGCGAAGTGCCAGGAAGGAAACAAAAACGGGGGGGGGGGCGGCAGATGATACCATTTAGAGGGTTGGCTGTTTTTTGCGGGGGGAGTCAGATCCCAGCGGGGAAAGTGGGCGATGTGCCACTCTGGCAGGACACGTCCTGTGGTTGGCACACTCTCTGGCACACCCCACAGCCCCCCACCCTGATTGGAAAGGGTTAGGGCTAGGGTTAGGTCTGGATGCCGAGGGGCTTCGGGGGGAGGGAGGGGCTGGCTAAGACCCCCGTTCTCCTTCCTGCCCCCGCCACCAGCCGCTCCAAGGAGCATCGCGCCCTCCCCCCACAGTGGGACGTTGTTTTGGAAGGGGGAGACCTGCTGAACCAGTTTGGGTGTCGGCCCAGCTGGGAGCTGCTCGGTGGGCAGACAGGGAGGGGGGGCAGGAGGGCAGGGCCTTAGGGAGGGACCCCCCCACACACACACTCACCTCCCCTCTCCGGTGCCATGAGGGAGCCTCATCCCAAGAAGAGATTGGGGCGGGCGGGGGGGTTGGACTAGATGACCTCCAACGGCCCCTTCCAACTCAGATCAGTCTCTTCCACTTTCTTCTCTCTGTCTGCCTTCCTGCCCACCCACCCACCCGCCCCCTGCCGCTTCTGGGAGTAAGGAGGCCGGGCTTATACCCCCATCTTGGAGGCCCTGCCGGGGTGGGGGGGGCACTGCCCCTCCTGTCTTTCCGCCCCCCCCGCCCACCAAACCAAGGGTTCAGACCAGCTTAGGTGCTGCTGCTTGCTCTCCATCAGGGGAGGTGGGGGGGGGCAGAGAGTGGTAGGCTGGCTCCTGGCAGGGGCGGCAAGTTCAAAGCCTCCCCCCACCCCAGGGTCTCTGCACTCTTTGCTGTGAGGGGGGTGGGCTAGAGGAGGCTGCAAGTTGGCTCCTAGGGAGAGGCTCCATGTTTGGAGGAATTAGGCTCATGGGGGTTGGGCTGGATGACCTCCAGGGTGCCTTCCCACGCCGGTGAGGCTGGTAGGATGCTGCGACACAGCTGGGGAGGCTTCCTGGCACCGGGGGAGGAGGGTGGGCTAGATGAGCTTTGCTGGGCCCTTCTTGGGTGGGGCAGAGACGGGGGATTCAGAAGACTTCCTACCATGACAGGGGTGGGGGGAGGCATCTGTTCCCCACTCTGGGCGGGGTCTTCCTGCCCCCGGTGGTGGGTGGGTGGGCCATGGGGCTGAACCCCCCTCCCTCGCTCTCTCTCGCCCCCTACAGACTCCTTCGTGAACAGCCAGGAGTGGACGCTCAGCCGCTCAGTGCCGGAGCTGAAAGTGGTAAGGAAATTGGGGGTGGGGGGGGTCAATTGGGGGAGGTTTGGGGAGGTGGGCTTCCTCCCCTTTGACCCTTTTGGGCCGGTGGGGGGGGTCTCGGGGTGGCCTCCCTTTGGGGGGAGAGAGAGGGGAGGGGGAAGTGTTGCCGAGGCCCGATTTCAAGCAAACAGAAGGGAAGCAGAAGAGTGGGACAAGAACTTAAGGGTCATCTAGCCCAACCCCGAGCAGGAGCGGGGCAGGAGGAGGCCAGGAAGGGGGGCATCCCTTCCTCGCTCAGCCTTCGGGGAACCCATGGCAGCGGGTGCAAGAAGTGGGTGGGGGCCTTCTCTTGCCCCTTCTCCTTTAAGTAGCCAGGCTTGCCCTGTTGAATGCCCGCCTGGCACACACACACACACACACACACACACACACACACAGACCTGGCATTAAACCAGCATTCTGGGCTTGTATCACGGCCAGTCAATAACTCCCACAGGGAAAGGGGGGGAGCCAGGCCCCCCCCCCACACACACACGAATGGGTCCTCAGAGGTCATCCAGCTCCTCCTGACAGGTTAGGGAGGGAGGGCCTCTTTAGCTCTGCCATGGGGGGGCGGAGAGAGAGGCAGAATCTACACCCCCCTCTGCAGGAGACTTTGGCACCCGGGACAGTCTTGTTCTGGGGCGGGCCCCAGAAGTGGGACCCGCTGGATGTACACAGGTTGCCCCACACCACCCCGATACACACAATCTATTCCGTAGCCAAAATCCGGGCGCAAGGACCGGAGCACCAATCTTTGGCTTGGGGTGGCGGTTGGGAGGGGGGAGAACTGCCCCCCCATGGCATCTTGTGCCCGCGACCCACCCATTGGCTGGCGTTCCCCGGGGCTTGGCTGGAGAATCTCTGGGTGCCCCCCGTTGAGGGCAGAAGCCACCGAAGCCGCCATTCACCGAAATTTAGGCATTCATCAGAGGGTTTTCCCCCTTCTCTGGCAGCGGAGGGGGGTGCGCGTCTCTGGCCGGGGTGGTGGTGGTTTCTTCTCAGTCTCTCCTTTCTCTCGCAGGGGATTGTGGGTAACCTGTCCAGCGGGAAGTCGGCGTTGGTGCATCGCTATCTCACCGGCACCTACGTGCAGGAGGAGTCCCCGGAAGGTCAGTGCCGGCCGTCTTGGGGCAGGGAGGGGAAGCGTGGGGGTCCCACGGGAGGACGGAAGTGTGTGGGGAAGAACTCCCCATTGCGGCCAGATGACCCCCTTCCCCGAGCCAAACCAAGGACCGAGGGAAGCCCTGTTCAGACCGAAGCCGACTGTTTGTCCCGGCAAAACCCCCTTTTATTAAATTTCTGGCCAACGGCTTGGCCAGCCAGCCTTCTCTAGCTTGGAGAGCAGCCATCTTTCCAAACACGGTGCTGACAAGGAAGGACCCGGCACCGAGTCGTCGAGAGGCACCGAGAGCTCTTCACCCAGCGGCAACGAAGGAGTTCTTTCCTGCAAAAGCCCCCTCCGTCGTTTGCTCCCTACGGGAGGGGCCGTTCCCCATCCACCCGTGCCGTTACTCCCGAGTCAACCCCCGGTTCCGTGGCTGTTCCCTTCATCTGGCAGCTCAGCGCATGCGCAGACGGGGACCAGGCTCCGGCTGCTCTTCTTCCCCACTTGATCTCCAAAGGCAGCTGATGACTGTCGGACACAGAGTCCTCCCTGTCTGACTCAGCCGCTGACTCCGCTAGCCGCCGCCGGGTCACAGCACCTCCCTCCCGTGCTCACCGTCTCCTTTCTTTTCCAAAACTGGGGAGGGGGTTGTATTGGGGCAGAAAGCACCAACACCCCCTCTGGCGTTTGATTGACCCGGGTGAGGTTGCTCCCAGTTTTGGGGGTCCAGAGAAGAATCCCCCCCGCAAGAAGTGCCGCGGACGTTTCGGTGGATTGGCAAGCGGTTCTGTGCCGGTTTTATGGGGAGCTCCTGGGTTGTCTGTTGTGTCCCCCTCAAGCCAGCCCTGGGGGGGTGCCCTCAGTTCCCCCCCCAGGGGATCGGAGTCCTCACCCTCCTGGCAAAGTGTTGCCCACAAACTGATCCGGTGCCCGTCTCTCTCTCTCGTCACCAGGCGGCCGCTTCAAGAAGGAGATCGTGGTAGACGGGCAGAGTTACCTTTTGCTGATTCGCGATGAAGGCGGGCCTCCCGAGCTGCAAGTAAGGCGCCTGCCGTCCCCCGTCCTCCCCGCTTTTCCCGGCGAGGGCTGGCAACAACGGAGGCTCTCTTCACCGGCGCACCGCGGAGCTTGCGGATCAAGGCTGGCCCTGGCTCTGAGACCTTCCCTCCCCCGCCCTGTCTCCCCGGTCCGCCTCTTCCAGTTCGCCGCCTGGGTGGACGCGGTGGTGTTCGTCTTCAGCCTGGAGGATGAGATCAGCTTCCAGACGGTGTATAACTACTACCTGCGGCTCTGCAGTTACCGGAACACTTCGGAGGTGCCCATGGTGCTGGTGGGCACACAAGGTAGGCTGGGCAAGGCCCGTTGGCTGGGCGCGACAGCAACCGGCCGCCGTTCTCACCGGGGCATAGCCCTCCCGAGAGTGGTGGAGCCGAGGAAGGGGACTCCCCCCATTCCTTTCAGAAGGTTCGCCGGGTCTTTAGCCAGGAGCCTTGAGCCGCCTCGATTCTCGGATCCTTTGGCATTTGAGTCCACCCTTTGCTGACGTCCTTTAACCCTTAGAATTTCAGCCAAGGGGTTGGGGGCAGGTTGGGGGGCTGTGGCTCAGCCGGCTTTGGCTGCCTCCCCTCGTAGGGTTGGCGTCTTGCTGGGCTTGGTTTCCTCCTCCCGGCCAAGCGGGGAGGCCCTCTCTGCTGCTCTTGAGTGAGACAGGATCTTAAACCAGGGGTGGGATGCCAAAAATCCCAGCCACCGGTTCGCGGCCTGGTAGGTTGGGTGGGCGTGGCCTACCGGAACTTCCTGGAGGGCCATTTTGGGCCTCCCCCAGACTCCTGAGGCTTCCCTCGGGCCTCTGGCAGGGCAAAAACATCCTGCAGAGCAACAGGCCCTTTGCCAGACTTCTGGAACTTCCGGTTTGGCACATTTTGGCAGCCCTGGATTTTCGCTCAGCATGCATCACAGAAGAAGCGGGTTGTGGAGACTCCAGGGAGGGGAGAGATGGGCCAGCTGGTGGGTTCAACTCCCAGTGCAGCGAAGCAGATGTAAATGTAACGACCGGTTCGTCCAAACCAGTCGAATCCAATGCCTGAAACTCACCTGGTTCAGAGAAGCCACCGTGGCTCCTGCCCCCATCTGTCCCCTTTCTACCCCCGCCAGATGCCATCAGCGCCACTAATCCTCGGGTGATCGACGACTCCCGGGCCCGGAAGCTGTCCAACGACCTGAAGCGTTGCACCTACTACGAGACATGCGCTACCTACGGGCTGAACGTGGAGCGCGTCTTCCAGGACGGTAGGGTGCTGGGGAACCTGGGAAAAGGGGGAGGGGAGAAATATGGGCGAGACAGCCTCCCACACGGGGCTGCCCTTCCTGTGGACCCGTGGCCGGGACACCCAGCCTCAACACCCCCCCCTTCTCCGCCTCCCGCAGTGGCGCAGAAAGTGGTGGCCTTGAGGAAGAAGCAGCAGCTGTCCATCGGGCCCTGCAAATCGCTGCCCAACTCGCCCAGCCACTCTTCCGTCTCGGCCGCCTCCGTGCCCACCGTCCACATCAACCAGGTGGGGCTGAGCAGAGGGGGGAGGTCCTTCTGCGGAGGAGAGGGGCGGGTGGAGGAGCGGCTGCCCAGACTGGCGTGGGGTGGGATGCCGACAAGCGCACGGCGCAGCTTCTGGCACCCGCATGGGCGCTGACTGGTTTGAGGCAGCACAAGGGCTGTCGTGGCTGTTGGGTCAGGGTCTTGGGATCAGTTTGCCCCTCCCAGGGCTTGGGGACCACCACCCCACACCCCTTTTCCTTCGTGGGCCTAAGCCGTCCTCGGCCATGTGTACGGTCTGAGAGGGGTGCCCCCGTGTAAGGGGGGGTGCAGTGGCTGGACAGAAGTGGGAGGAGAGGGAACAGTGGGGTTTAGGAGGCAGAGATGCTTTGCTTAGGGCAGGAGTCGGCAACCTTACATGCTCCAAGAGCCACAAAGGTCCTAACCGGAAGCCTCACGTTCAATTCTGGAGCCCACCAGACTCTGCGGCGGTTCCCCCACCATAGAGTCTCCTCCTAGCATGGCATCCTTTTCCCTCTACCTGTCCCAACCGAAAGCCCCATCAATTGTGGAGCCAACCGGCGACAGGGAGCCGCAGCAAGAGTGGTGAAAGAGCCACATGAGGCTCTGGAGCCACATGCAGCTCCAGAGCTGCGGGTGGCCGACTTCTGCTCTAGAGTCTCAACATCTTTTTTACCTCCTGCTTGAGCCAGGCGTTGGGGTGGGGTCTCAGATTGGCCTCCAAAAGCCCCCACTCCTTGCT
>SOZL01000334.1:0-16594 GCA_009733165.1 Naja naja | reverse complement strand
ACTGAAATGTGCTCTTCAGATTATTGCTCTTGAAGGGCATTCCAGAAGTTTCGACTGGCCTGTAATGCAGCAACATTGGCAGTGATGGGTGTGCCTCAATGTGCTCATGTGTATCTCTGCATTATGAGCTGCACAGGTGGCCAATTTGTGTCTGGATGTGATTCAAGGTGGTGATTATGACATAAAAGCCCTACATATTATAGCAAGGATATTCAAACGTGGCAAGTTTAAGACTTGTGGACTTCAACTCCCAGAATTCCTGAGCTAACATGACTGTAGGAGGAATTCTGGGAGTTAAAGTCCACAAGTCTTAAAGCTGTCAAGTTTGAAGACGCCTGTATTATAGTGACTACCTCCCATCAGCCTAGCTGATTCCACCCATTTGGTATCCTCTTTCACCCTCTCAAATAAACGAAGTCATCTATCAGAACCCTGGAAGCATGCCTTCTCCATTATAATGTCTGCCCTTAAAATGAGATTCCCACTGATAGCCATGTGACTCTCACTCTGTTGACATTCCAAAAGCCACACTATTTTCCAGGGTTAGGGTTAGGGTGATAGGAGCACTTGCTGGATTGTAGATGAATATAGTTGAATAGATCCACTATCAGTTCTTATTTACTCATTCTTTTTAAATTATTTATTCTTTTGTTAGGATGCCACTTTAATTGTATATCACTTACAGTCTGTTAGAGGCAATTGGTGCCTAAATCAACCCTAAATTAAGTTTAATTAGATGTCTAAATTATAATATATACAATAAACTACTTGCTTTATAATTGATACCTGTCCTAAAGAATGTTATTTAATTACCTGGTTATAAATTTTTTTAAAAAAACTTTCTAACTTAATTATTCTTTGTGAATTGCTTTTAATGGACAAAGATGTTGAAATTGCTCCTGCTTTAAGAAAGAAAGTAAATAACTTACAGGGGCCTGGTTTCTTGCTTATGATACTTTGCCCTGCAGTTAATGATATTCTCCAAGTTGATGGAGGTGGATACCTCTTAAGTCCTGGGAAATCAGATATCTCCAAATCAAAAGCCTTTACCATCTGCATGAATCATAGATTATTATTCCTTGAAGGCTGCACCATAAATACATATTTTGTTGCAAAGAGACTTCTCTGATTGTGCTTCAGGAGCCATTCTTATGTGGCAGCAAAATCAGACAGGAACCCTTTAGTGCTTGATAGAAGAGCACTGTGAAGGAAACCAGAAGCCTGCTGGGTACTAAAGAGCTTTGGAATTATAGCTGTTCTGTGGTGGCATAAACATGAGAAATGGTCTGACATCTTTAAAGCCTCCGTAAATATGTTTGGAGCTTAGAACTAATACCGCATATATCAAGGCCCCTAAACACTCATGCATCTCTTATTCTGCTGATATCCCACAGGTCAATTTTTTGAAAGGTTTGTTAATTCCTGCAGTGTTTTTATTTAATTATTTTTAGTAATAAATCTGATCTTGTGATAGTATAAAAATCAACAGTCCCACTGGTAAGTTCTCTGCAGTAAGTGTAGTTCATAGCTGTTAAATAAGATCTAGAGGAAGGGGCTATTTTTACATACCCGTATATTCAGATCTGATATCATGCAATTATTGATTAGTCATGAGACTGATGCTTTAGACTATAAATATATAAGAAACAGTTCTGTCCCAGTTTCCATAACAGAATAACAGAGTTGGAAGGGATCTCCTGCACAAGCAGCAAACCCTGTAACATTTCAGCCAAACGGTTGTCCAATCTCCTTAAAAACCTCCAGTGTTGGAGCACCCACAACTTCTGGAGACAAGCAATTCCACTAGTTAATTTTCTATCTGCCAGGAGATTTCTCCTTAGTTCTAGGGTGCTTCTCTCCTTGATTAGTTTCCACCCATTGCTTCTTGTCCTGCCCTCAGTTGCTTTGGAGAATAGCTTGACTCTCTCTTCTTTGTGGCAGCCCCTGCGATATTGGAACACTGCTATCATGTCATCCCTAGACCTTATTTTCATTAACCTAGACATATCCAATTCCTGAAATAGTTCTTTGTATGTTTTAGCCTCCAGTCCCTAATCATCTTTGTTATTCTTCTGTGCTCTTTCTAGAGTCTCAACATCTTTTCTTGTATTGTGGCAACCAAAACTGGATGCAATATTCTAAGTGTGGTCTTACTAAGACATTATAAAGTGGTATTAACACTTCATGTCACAGAATGGAACAACTTGCCACAGCCAACTCACCATGATCAATTTGCCATGGCCAACTTGCTGCAGCCAACTCATCACAGCCAATTCACCTTGAGACAATTCAACAGTTCAATTTAATTATTTAAGATAATTAAAAAATATTTTAATTTTGATACTTGCATTTCATTTTGTCCCTTCTTTTGCATCCTTTATTTAATGAATCTATTCCACCATTTCTTCAATATTAGCATAACTAATATTGTCTCATGGTGAGTTGTCCTGTGATGAATTGGCTATGGTTAGTTGTCCTGTGATGAGTTTATTTATTTATTTATTTATTTTATTTGTCAATCACTTACAAGATAATAGGTATAAGTATAAATATGAGTAAGAATACAGGAAATAGATACGAATAAATGGGGACAATAGGACAGGGACGGTAGGCATAATGGTGAACTTATGCACATCCCTTACAGACCTCTTAGGAATGGAGTGAGGTCAATAGTGGATAGTTTGAGGTTAAAGGAGGGGTTAAAGGATGTAACAACAAAGTGAGGTAGTGCATTCCAGGCATTGACCACTCTGTTGCTGAAGTCGCACTTTCTGCAATCGAGTTTGAAGCGGTTTACACTGAGTTGGCTGTGGCAAGTTGATCATGTGAGTTGGCCATGGTGAGTTGTCCTAGATTAGTGTTGGCAAAACTTTTTGGCACCGAGTGCTGAAATGGGAGCGTGCATGCACATGGGGCAGTGCCAAAAACTGGAAGAGGAGCTCCCCAATGCGCATGGGTCACTTTGTCTCAGTGATCATTTCCTCTTCTATGTGTGCACAAATTACAATTTAAATATCTTTTCCTTTTAACAGCTCTCTCTTAAAGCCTGTTCAATCTTGCAAGGATCACTGCACATGTAGGCTCACAGATGGCAATAGGGAACTGAATCCAGCTCAGGGATCTGCTTCGCTTCTGTATCTGATGAACAAATCAATTGGGTTATGCCAGGGTTGAGGCTTTCTCTCATCCTGGAGCTTTAGGACTTGTCTTCCTCTTATTACTTTTCCTTGATCAGACAAAAGCCTGAGACTTCACTTTCTTAGAAAAAAAAACTAGGCATCCCTATTTGCAAGCTTTGATGTTTAGTGTGATTCTCATTCAACAAATTTGGTTGCTTGTGTTCCATTCTTGTCAGAGAAAGATAAATTTGGATTTTTCTTTCTGCCTCTATCAGCTTCTAAGGGAGACTTTTTTTTTCAAAATGAGAGAACTCAGATAAGAACTCAGATAAAATGAGAGAACTTAGTGTGATTCTCATTCAACAAATTTGGTTGCTTGTGTTCCATTCTTGTCAGAGAAAGATAAATTTGGATTTTTCTTTCTGCCTCTATCAGCTTCTAAGGCAGACATTTTTTTTCAAAATGAGAGAACTCAGATAAGGAAACAATTCAAATGGGATGGGCAATGACTGAGCAAGAAGAAGGGTCCAATGACTTTGTAGTGGAGCTTTCTGCAATATTTCAAGGGAACTTTTATGTCAATAAAGATTTTCTAAAAGATCCTCACTGGATTAACTAGAGATTGATTTTTAATGTGAATGTTAATTTTCAATCAAACTAGGTCTTTCTTTTTTATGTATATGTAACCTGATTCCTTTAATACTTAATCTTCACTTTATTTATTGCCTATAGAGAATCTAGTACTACAACCTTTTCTGGGTCTCATGAGGATTCAGAGATAGTCAGAAAAGGGCAGTGAGGATGGTGTATAGATGGTTTACCTCTATGAAAAACCAATTAAGGAAAGACATTACAGCATTTTTAAATACTTGAAAGAATGATACCTATTAGAAGGTCAAGATTTGTATTCAAAGTACAGGACACAAAAACAAATTTAATTTATGGGAAATTAGGTTTTAATAAGTTCTGAATGATTATTTTAGCAATGAAAGCACTTTGACAGTGGAATCGATTACCCAGGAGGGTGGTTGGATCCAAAGATCTACAAGAAGAGGTCAAAGGGAAGGGAATAATAAAGACAGCATTTTGGTAACATTGTTTTTGTCGTTTTTATAAAAGCTTTTGAACCTGCAGACTTCTCTGATGGGCTTTCTTGATAAAATATGTTCAGGTGGAGACTAGATAACCACTGGTCTAAGTTGCTTTAATTTAGTTTTTTGTTGAGCAGGGAATTGATTCAGTAGCTTAAATGGCCTCTTCCATTTATGAATCTAAGAATATATGCTATAATTTACATGCCATCTGATCTTTGCAGTGCATATCATTTATTACTAATAGAGACTTTTTTATTTTTTTCATAGATCTAGTACAACTGAAATAAACCTCTAAATGAATAATGTGGTTAGGGTGCAATATTAACTTACCCTCATGTTCACTAGCAATATTAGTAATTACTTCTCTACATCAACCAGCTGCTGCTTTTCAGACCCTTGTTATACATTCTAAATTACTCTGTTCAAGTTCACAAGTTTTCTACAAAGTTTTATTCAACTGTTTTTTTAGTAGATTGTACAGAATATAAAACTAAGTTGCCTTGGTGGTTTTGTTTTGGACCCAGTATGAGAAACCAAATCAATTAAATATATCTATCCATTTCCATCACAACTTATCCAACAAAAGGTTCAGACAGCAGCTAATTGGAGAAAGTGTTACTACGAGTCCTAAACAATAGTGGTGAACAGGAACAAATAGGCTGAGTTTCATACACTCCTTTCTTGTATTAGGCATCTGATTAGGGCTTTATGAATCATTCAAGACTTGATCCAAATTGTCAGTTTAATTGAATAAGTCAAATCCATTTGATTTGAATTGAATTATCTATTCATAACAAAGATGTTCATTCATGATCAAGTGCACATCAAATCACTGAATTGATTCAGAGGCACCCAATTTTATTTGATGTATTGAATCAATGCAGCAATTCAATGATGTGATTCAATGTGATGATTTATTGAAGCACCATCAAACTTATTCAGGTTAAATCTTTCATAGCACTCCATTTGATATGGGCCTCAATACTTGTGTACATTTTGCCTTCCCCATCCCGCCAACTAATTGGTTTGCAGCTTATGAAGGATTTCAAAAGATGATATTTTGGGCTTCAGGGATTCACATCCATCCATTTTACTATAATAGGACCAAACTCAAATTTTCACTCAAGCTCAGTGTGAAACTTTTAGTGAACTTCAGATGTTAGATCTGCTCTAGTATTTCAAAGGTTTGAACATCTCCTTTCCAATTTTAGTCCTTCATTTTGAGATTTTCAATTCACTTCCTAGGTAAAGGCACTTGAGTGGTACTAAAGAGTAACAGTGGAATCTTAATATTGAAGAAATAACCTATAGTATGAAATGCAGACAGTATCAAGAAAATACAAGTCAATACAACAAAATGGAAAACAAAAGCAATATATTATCATAGTCAAAAAAAACCTTTGGGTTTTCTAGGAATACTAAAAACATCTAATAAAAAAATAAATCTCTTTATTTAAAAAGGAAAATTCACTTGGAGTCTCACTTGGAAAAGAAAGATACTATACAAAACTGGACCTAAAGAATGAAGTGATCTGCTAGAGGGAATATGATTCATCTGAACCTGTAAATTAAAAGCATCTTATTTAAAGGGTGAGGAAATTCAGTGTACATCATCATCATCATCTATTGCAATTATATTGGGCATATGAGCTTCCATATTTCATATCAGTCAGGCTTCCGACCCGGGTTCAGCACGGAGCCGGCATTGGTCGCGCTGATGGATGATCTCTGGAGGGCTCGGGACAGGGGACTTTCCTCTGTCCTAGTCCTATTAGATCTCTCAGCGGCTTTCGATACCATTGACCATGGTATCTTATTGCGGCGCCTCGGGGGGTTGGGAGTGGGGGGCACTGTTTTGCAGTGCTTCTCCTCCTACCTCTCGGGTGCTTGCAATCGGTGTTGGCAGGAGGGCAGAGGTTGGCCCCGAGGGCACTCACTTGCGAGGTTCCTCGGGGGTCGGTCCTCTCTCCCCTCCTGTTCAACATCTATATGAAGCCGCTGGGTGAGATCATCCATGGTTTTGGGGTGAGGTATCATCAGTATGCTGATGATACCCAGCTGTATATCTCCACCCCAAGCCAAATCAGTGATGCCCTCTCCGTGATGACCCGATATCTGGATGCGGTATGGATCTGGATGGGCAGGAATGGACCACAGCTCAACCTCGGCCCAGTCAGTTGATTCCATCTTTGGTCAAAGTGGGAGAGGTGTTGCCCTCTGTGGACAGGGCTCAGAACCTGGGAGTCCTCCTGGATTCACAGCTTAATTTGGAGAAGCAGGTGGGGGCCGTGACCAGGGGGGCTTTTGACCAGGTCCAACTGGTTCGCCAGTTGCGCCCGTATCTGGACCGGGATGTCCTTCGCACGATCACTCATGCACTTGTGAAGTCCCAACTGGACTACTGCAATGTTCTCTATCTAGGACTGCCCTTGCATACCATCCGGAGGCTTCAGCTGGTGCAGAATGCAGCTGCGCGGGTTGTGATGGGAGTTTCCCAATACTCCCATGTTACACTCCTCCTGCACGAGCTGCATTGGTTACCGGTTGCCCTCCGGGTGAGATTCAAGGTGTTGGTGTTAACATTCAAAGTCCTTTACGATTTGGGTCCAGGGTACCTGGGAGCCTCCTGCCAATATCAAACACCGATCACCCTGTACATGCACAGATGGGGACTCCTTGGGTGCCGCGGCTAGAAAATGTCAGCTGGCGGTGCCCGGGAAGGGCCTATTCTGTTGCGGTCCCCACCTTGTGGAACCAACTCCCTTTGGAGCTCCATTTGGCTCCTGATCTTCTCCTTCCGCGCATCTGAAGACCTGGTTGTTTGAACAGGCCGGGCTGGACTGACCTCCTGGGGTTTTAAAAATTATTTTAATGGTTCTTAGTGATTGGGCTTGTTCGATTTAATTCTTTTAAAATATTTATTGTTGAATTATTGTGTTTTAATTGTGAGCCACCCGAATCCTCACGGAGAGGGATGACATACAAGTCCAATTATAAATAAATAAATAAATAATTGGTTTTATTGATTTTAGTTTTTAATTGGGTTTTAATTTTTATTGGGCTAATTTGACTAATTTAATTGTATTTAATATTTGTATTCTTGTTTTTTATTGTAAGCTGCCCTGAGTCCCTTGGGAGAGGGTGGTCTATAAGTCCAATAAAATAAATAAATAAATAAATAAATAAATAAATAAATAAATAAATAAAAAGAGGCATCTCTTAGTCAGCCAAATGCCTGATAACAGAAACATCTTCTTTGTAATGCCATATTTTCAGCAACACAAGGATATGTTTCCTAACTATCTTTTTTATCATAAATAAATCAGTGGGATGGGAGTTGAATATTAGAAAATGACTATAACCACTATGAAATGTATATCAATTGAAATGTTATTTCCCGATTAGTCTGGTGTACGTAAGATGGATAGTAGAGGAAAGGTAGATAAATGGCTCTCAACAATACTAATAAGATTTCTGTAAAGATTTGTAACTATCTTTCAATATAATGCTTACATATAATCTTTGATGGAAATGAATGGTAGACTATATCTATATATATGGAATATTCATCCTGCAGCTTGGGAAGGTAGATTTATCTGGCATCCATGATACAATGGCAATAAAGCCTACATCATTTTCTCTTTTGTATGTTTATTCTGGGTCATTATTGGAGTATTTTCTCTGAACAGTTTGACTGATGATGGCATTCTTCACATTGTGGAGTGACTACTGTAGATTCCAGAAACCAACATCCACTTTGGAAGGCATCAGTACATTAAGAAGATATTTCTGTGTTCCCCTGTAAAAAATAAATCTCACAATATCAGCATTAAACAGGGTGAAGGAACCTCTTTTCTCAAGGCTATCACAGAATGAAAAATAACTCTGATCAAAGACCATATTTGCTTTCTTTACAGATGACTGAGTAGTTACAACTGATCAGTGACAAATAAGCAAGGCCAACCCAAACATTAAACAGATAAAACATCTGTCCATGACATTACATTTGCAGAGGGGCCAAATAAATAGCTATAGACCTTTCATTTGTCTGAATCACTGCCGTGTTTCAATCAGAGTTGGCTGACCCAGAGAATTAAAAACCTCATTGCTTTTATTTCCCGTTTTCATTTAGATATCACAGTCCACTTAAGTTGTTCATTTGTAATTCCAGGTAAACAAATGAAGGCACAAGTAATAAATGTTGTGGTCAAACTTATCCTACAATGACTCATTGGCTAACCATGGTTTCAATTGTATATTAAATCCTCTGAATCAGTGTATTTATTTGAATTTAGAATTTTCTAGTTTTTATACATCTACCAAACATGATAAAATTCTCTTTTTGTTCTTCATGATTCTAGCATAAATTTAAAGTTCCTTTATACATTCTAGACAATTTCTCAGGTGACATGTAACAATACCTCATTTTATATATTAAAAAATCTTTAAGATTGTATCGTAATATATATTTTCAACCCTTTCAGCCATTTATTTTACTATTGTTGCATCTGTATATTATAACCACATTTGTTAGCCCAGTTTATCATACAATCTTCACTTCCTTTTCTGTTTCAAATTTCAATAAATGATTATACATTTTAGCAACTATATATTCATCATTTATATACAATTCTATTTTGAACAATGTTTAAAATCATATTTTAAATGTAATAAATATAAATAAGATAAGCACTGAGAGGTGTGTCACTAGTTCTCTTGATTTTATTTTAATTTCCCCTTGATCAAATTTTAGTATCTAATGATAAGTTAACCATTTGTGTTTCCTATTGTGTCTTGTCTCTAAATATTTCTTATGCTGAGAGCCATAAAATTGTTTTCAGGTATAGAAATTTTCCCCATCAATAACAATTGTTATTTGTCTCATCTTAACACACCTTTTTTTTACCTTGATGTCTTAACAGAGCTATTTTGAAATAACAACTTCATATTTGTCATACTGATATCCAGATATATTCTTCTCAATCTCAAAACCTGTTTTATTCACCTATTCTCTGACCTTCTATTTTTGTATTTTTTTAACAACTTTATCTTCTATTTACTAATCTTGAAACCTGCTAATGCATGAAATTATTTTAATTTGCCTATTAATACTTCAATTGCCTTTTAAAGAAATTACCAGAAATAATACCAAACCATCTGCAAAAGTTCTTAACTAATGTTTCTTTTAAAAACTTTATTCCCCAAATCTCTCATCTCATTTTGTTTCTATTCAGTATTTCAAAAACCAAAATAAATAAGTGAGCACTGTTTTGTTAGAACTCTATTCACAACTCTGTGCTTTATGTGAAGTGTAAATCAACCTTACCCTTTTATAAAGTTATCTTCAAAATTCATGTCTTCCAAAATCTTGAACAAGTAAGACCTGTTCAAATAGTCAAAGGCCTTCTCTGCATCTAAGAAAATCAGTGAGGCTTGTTTAGTAGCCACAAATATTGTGGTTCTGGTTTTCTCATAGAATGTTAAAATACAGGGGTTTTTTTACCCCACTTTCAGGTTATATAATGTAGATAACTTTCCTGACCATTTATAAAAAGGCCCCTAAGCTAGTATGTTTTAAGAAGACATCCTATCAGTCTTGCGAACTAGCATTGTGTCTTTGTGTGTTATCTCTATTGAGATTTTGCTTTCATCCTAGATTTTCAGAGCATTGGTTCTCCTATGATCAAAATCCACTGACTTCAGCAGACCATTATACTGAATTCATAAATCATCTTTATCTGCAGCAAATTTTACTCTGCCAATTTCTGCTGTATTCTGCTACAAGGGTACTCTGAGGTAATATACTATAACTTTATTCAGATTTAAATGCCAGATAATTTTATGTCATAAACTATATGTTACTTTTTATGTAACATTGCAAACGGACAATGTTAAGTTTGCATGAAGAGTCAGACGCGAGGAGTTCCAGCAAAAGACTTTATTAGTGACTACAGCTCGAATAGACCCGTCCTGGCTTGGCTACGGCTGCTTCTTATAGCCTGCAGCCGTAGCTGCCAGCCAATGGGAGTGCAGGGATTCTTCCCGCACTATTTAAACCAATACCATTTGACATTTTACAAGAACAGTTCAAATAAACCAATAACATTCAAACCTACATACATAACACCCCTCCCCACTAGGTTCAGTCCATACCAAACCCCAACCTATCTAATGTATTCCTTTAAATAGGTGGGGCTCTTACGTGTACGTTGAGACCTTCGTGGTTCAGAAGCTTTAACGTTCTCACCCAGTGAGAGAGGAAATGTGTCTGCTGACATTTCCCTGTTGGGACTTCCTGTGAAAGGAGACCCTGTTGAATTGTTAGAATCTGGTCTCTCCTCCCAACCCATCTCCATTCCAATGTCAGCACCCAAGTCAGGTAGTGATGTGCAATCTTCCACTTCTAAGGATGGATCTTGGCTTTGTGACAGGGTTCGGGATGGTTCCTGTCGCAATGGCTCGTTACACATGGGGTTGATTCCTGTTTGCTGGTTTTCCTCCTGTTCCCCCTTCCCCTAGAAGAAACATCAGGTGAGGGACCTAGAGTGAGACAGGGGTGATGTTCTTGAGGGACCCTGGATCTAAGTTGGTCAATGTGCCTGCTCCAGAGAAGGCCATCCTCTGTTTGTACCCTGTAAGAACGAGGGCCTGTGATGTGAGTTATTTCAGCAGGAATCCACAAAGGGTCACCTAGAAGGTTCCTAGCATAGACAGAATCTCCCACACTAAAAGAACGAACTTTGGAAGTGGAATCCAGTGGTGCATTGGGTGCGTAAGTGGGATGGAGGTGGTCAAGGAAGACTAGTTTCTGCCCATCAACAACTCTGCTGGGGACAAGTTAGTTGATGGGCTAGGAGTGATGTGTTGAACACTAAGAAGCTTTTCAAGCTTCTCAGTGATGTCCCCAGGACCCAGCTGCTGAAGCTTCTCTTTGGTAAAGCGCCATGCATTCAGCCCGCCGCTGGTCAAGGTGCCCAGGGGCAGTGAGGGCATGTCTGATGCCCTGTTGAGCTAGAAAGGATTCAAAATGTTAGATGTGAATTGAGGGCCATTGTCAGAGACAAGGACATCTGGTAACCCATGGGTTACAAACAATTTTCTGAGCTGCTTGATAACAGCCTCAGTAGTAGTGGATGTCATTGGAATTACCTCTAGCCATTTGGAGTATGCATCTACTATCACTAGAAAAGTGTGCCCTCTTGTAGGGCCTGCAAAATCAATGTGGATTCTGGACCATGGGCCCCTAGGACATTCCCATTCCTGTGTGGGGCGTGAGGTGGGCAGGTCTGACTACCTGGCAATTGGGACAAGAGGCTACCCAGTTTTCAACCATTTTGTCAATACCTGGCCACCATACATAACTCCTGGCCAAACCTTTCATCCTTACAATCCCAGGATGACCCTCATGTAACATTTCCAAAACCTCCCTTTGCAGTTTTGCAGGAATAACCACCCTGTTACCCCACAAAATACATCCTCTTAATACAGATAATTCAGTTTGCCTGGACTTAAAAGGTTGGGCAAGGTGAGGTAGATCTTGAAGAGGCCAACCTTTCTTAATCCAGCCCATAACAGGTGCCAACACAGCATCTTTGGCAGTTTCTTTGGCAATCTCAGCAGCATGGACTGGAAGCTTAGCAACGGTCTCCAGGAAAAAGGTGTGAGTTTCAAGTTCAAAGTCCTCCTTGTGGCAAGGTAGTGGGCAACGACTCAGTGCATCAGCATGTCCAATGTCCTTGCCAGGCCTGTGAATCAGTTTGTAGGAATAGGCTGCAAGAAATTCAGTCCATCTCAGCATTCTTGGTGACAGGATATTAGGTGTAGGTTTGTCTCCTGCCACAATGCCTAGTAAAGGTTTGTGATCTGTAACAATGGTGAATGACCTGCCATACAGATATTCATGAAATTTCTTAACAGCTGCAACAACTGCTAAAGCCTCCTTGCCAATTGGCTATAATTCCTCTCTGCTTTGGACAGCTGCAGAGTAAATGCAATTGGGGCTTCCGTCCATTGGGAAGCCTGTGACTCAAAAACCCCCACTCCAAAAGGGGATGCATCACAAGTCAGAACAACAGGTAAATTCTCAGAGAATTGTATCAACACAGCATCAGACGTGATTAGTCTCTTAATACTGTTAAATGCTGACTGTTCCTTCCTCCCCAGATCCAAACAGCATTCTTATCAAGTAGGCGATGTAAGGGCTCAGCAATAGATGCTTTGTGAGGTAGAAACATGTGGTAAAGTTAATAAGGCCAAGGAAGGCCTGCAAATCTGCCTTTGCATCGAGGTTTAGGGCTTCATTGATTGCTTTAACCTTGGCATCAGTAGGATGGATGCCATGCTTGTCAATCATATACCCCAGGAACTCAACTCTGTCTGTTTTGAGTGTGCATTTGTCTTCCTTGACTTTTAAACCCGCTTTTCTGAATCTGGTAAGGACTTCTCTGAGTCTTTCTTGAAGCTGAGTGTCATTTTCAGCAGAGATTAATACATCATCAAAATAAGGTACTACCCCTGGCAGTCCTTGCAACATTCTTTCCATAAGGCTCTGAAAAATGCCAGGTGCCACGCTTACTCCAAATTGTAGTCTTTACATTTGAAGGCACCTCTATGGGTCACAATTGTTGTGCTCTGCAGTGGCATCATCAACTGTTAATTGTTGATAAGCCTGAGCCAAATCCAGTTTAGCAAATACTGTACCCCTGCCAAGGGAATGGAGCAGATGATGCACAACTGGTACAGGATATGTGCTCTGTTGCAGCGATGGTTAAGTGTCCCCTTGTAGTCACCACAGATTCTCACTGACCCATCAGACTTGACTGGTGTGACTATGGGTGTTTCCCATCTGGAGTGGTCAGTAGGCTCTAAAACCCCTTGAGCAATGAGTTTATCTAATTGTGTATCAATTTTTCCCTTTAAAGCAACGGGACCCTCCTGGGCTTTAAACGAATTTGGGGGCACCTTGGGGTCTAGGCTGAAAGCATAGGGGTCCCCCATATCTTGCCCAGTCCTTCGCTGAAGACCTCTGGAAACTCAGACTTCAAGGACTCTTCCCAGTCAGAACTGCTCACGTGATGGATGCCAGTCACCTCGATGCCAAGTGGCTTGAACCACTCAAGTCCCAGCAAACTTGGCGATCCTTGTCCACGATGGTCAGGGGCAAACGTTTGGTGTGGCCTTTAAACTGCACGTTGAAATCTCTCGCTCCAACTACTGGAATCTTGTTCCCTTGGTAGTCTTTGAGAGTCAGTGCTTGCTTCTGGAAATGCTTTTTCTGAATTTTGGGAAAGAGTCTGTGGATGGTGTCCCTGACACCATAGATAAATAAGAGCCTGAGTCCACTTCCATTTGGCAAGGTCTTCCTTCAATAAACACCTTCACATGAACTTTTCTGCTTTTTAAGAGTGAAGAATGACCAATAGTGATTGTTTGGTGTGTTTCACTCTTGCCATTTGCTTCTAAATTTCGCCCCATTTTTCAATGAAATTGTTGGGCTTAAAGTCTCTATCAGGGAATTTCTTCCTAGCTGGTGGAGTTCTGGATGATTTGCAGACTCTGGCTATGTGACCCCGTTTCTCACAACGTAGGCAAATGGAGTCAAAGAACTTGCAATCAGTCCGGGGGTGGCCCCCACAGCCTCTGCAATATAACCTTGCCTGTTCTTCCCAGAGTCTTTTTCTTTTCTTTCCATTCTGAGTTTAAAAATCCTCTTCTGCCTCACTGCCATCAGAATCAGTCTATTTGTTCGCATGAGTAGATGTGGATTTATCCCCATCAGAATGGCTTGAGGCCTGGCTTGAAGCCTTGTTAATCTTTTCATGGCCACTGCTGAGGACTTGGTGGCTTCCGCTGAAACAGCTTCTTCAATGGCCTCTTTAAGCGTGATCTTAGGTTTCATTAATAGTTTGCTTTGTAAAACCTTATCCTTAAGGCCTAAAACAAACCGATCACGCATGGCCTCTTCTAAGTTGGTAAAGTCACAAGCCCCCCAATGTCCCTTAAACTTGCCACAAAGTCATTAACATTCTCGCTATCCCCTTGATCCCGACGGTAAAATTAGTGTCTCTTAATGAGGCACCGATACTTGTGGGCGTAATGGGCTCTCAAAGTCTTTCTAAGTCGGGCCATTCCATTACCTTCAGCTCTGCTGCTCCCGCCAACAGCCTTCACCATTTTGAAGACTGCCGGACGCGGTCGTGAAAAGACTGCCCTCTTCCGTCTCTCGGGGATGCCGGGCGAGACGTTCCCCTCCAGGAACATGTGGAAGCGATCCCATACGATTCCCAGTCTTCCGTCGCCGATCGAACGGTGCTGGTGGGTGTTCAGCGCGCCATCTCGCTCAGTTGCTTGTTCGCGGCGTCGTCTTCTCTTCAGGAAATCCCATCCTCGTCGCCAGTGTTAAGTTTGCATGAAGAGTCAGACGCGAGGAGTTCCAGCAAAAGACTTTATTAGTGACTACAGCTCGAATAGACCCGTCCTGGCAGGCTACTGACTGCTTCTTATAGCCTGCAGCCGTAGCTGCCAGCCATGGAGTGCAGGATTCTTCCGCACTATTTAAACCAATACCATTTGACATTTTACAAGAACAGTTCAAATAAACCAATAACATTCAAACCTACATACATAACAGACAACATACTCAACAAGATTCAGACAGGGTGCAATGGATGTCCATATATTTATAAAAATAAATAAATACAAAAGTAGTAGTACTTGACTGAATTACAAAGTATCAGATCTTTTCCAGGAGTAAAGAATGACTAAAAAGAGTACAATGAATAAAATACAAGTCAATACTATCTGCAACTTTCTGCATATTTCTTCCAATATGTGTCACAAAGTGACAGGTTGAACAAGTTTTGTGAAGTCATGACCGTCTGAGACCTCTCTTATTTTGATGCTTCTCCCATCCCCACCTCCCAGTACATGTCTCAAGTCAGAGTTATTGGTACTTCCGCCCAAAAAGGAAAATCCTCATCTTCAATGCTGTAGTTGTAAAATCAAAGGTTGATTTTTGTTTCACAGTTGCAGATATGTGACTTTTGATACTGACACATGGGTCATCATGATATACTTTTCATCCAAGACAAAGAACAAGATGGTTGCCACTTTTCCCTCCTGTGCTTCTAGAAGATGAATGAACTGGTTAATCGACCTTGTATAGCCATCATTCAGGGTAATAGTAAATAGTTTCATCCCTTCCAAAGAGCCCAATATATGCTAACAGACCACATCACTGCCCATCATCAATGCCCAAAACTAGGAAAAGTCTAGGATAGTGTTTTAACCTTGATATTGAAGATGTGTGGATTTCAAGTCCGCCCGTCTTTAATTCACTAAGGTTAAGAAACACTGGCCTAAGGTGATTCTAGACTATCCTCTTAATAAAGCATTATTGAAAATACACAGCAATAATACTGTTAGTGCCCCAGGAATGATCTCTTTGATAGCTATGCCCAGTTAACCATGATTCATCTTTCTAACAACAAAAATAAATTTAGTTTATGGCCATGGTATTGGGGAAATCTCTTCCTAATTTATATAAATTGAACTACTCAGATGTGGTGGAATCTAGTCTGGATTCCCAGGAAGGAGGAGCTTCATTCCAGAGGTAAAGAGGCAACAAAGTTTAGATAGTTTCATCAGGAGAAAGAAAGTTAAGAAATGCCTTCCCTAGCAATTCTCAGGTTATATCTTCAGTGATTCAAATAGTTGCTTTAGGATAGAATAGAATTCTTTAGAATAGAATTCTTTATTGGCCAAGTGTGTTTGGACACACAAGGAATTTGTCTTTGGTGCATACTTGGTGAGGAACAAAAAAGGAAACTGCTTATAAGCAATTCCATGAGTCTTTCTCGGTTCTTGGGATCTGATATTACCTGCCCCAAAAGGTTGATTTCAAGAATGAGTTCAATAGCTACAGGCAACTGAAAGGAGGCTGCATGTGTGAAGAAGGGTCCACATTTTTATTAAGAGAGTAGGCTCCTTATTCCAGACAAAATTAGCTAGTCAAATTCTGCAGGCCATGTTGTTAGTGAAGTGAAGAGTTTTAATTTGATTCAAATATTGCTTCTTATAATGGTCTTTGGCAACATGTAAAGTAAAAAAGAATAATACCGGATAGGCCTTGTTTATTAATTTCCAATTTCATCAATAAAAGCAAAGCACAGCAAATGATTGGGGAACCGCTCCGTTCCATTGTGCCGATATAATACAATTGTGACTCTTATCAGTGTTTCTCATAGGAACTGAATTATCCAATGCTTAGCTCTCTGTCTGCAAAAGGTAAACATAATTCCCTTTTATTCTGATGTCAGTCCCCTTGGCCATTGAATCACCATAATCTACTTAATGCTTGCCCAGCAGTCTCAGCACCTGCTC
>SOZL01000333.1:0-31114 GCA_009733165.1 Naja naja | reverse complement strand
CCTCCTACCTCTCGGGCGGTCGCATCGGTGTTGGCGGGGGGTTAGGTCATCCCCTAGGTGCTCTCTTGTGGGGTCCCTCAGGGTCGGGTCCTTTCCCCTATTTTTACATCTATGAAGCCGCTGGGTGAGATCATCCGTGGTTTTGGGTGAAATTCCATCAGTACGCTGATGATACTCAGCTGTACATTTCACCACCCCAGACCAGATCAGTGATGCCCTCTCCTGATGACTCGGTGTTTGGATGCGGTACGGAACTGGATGAGCGGAACATGCTTCGACTCAACCCGCCAAGACTGAGTGGCTGTGCATATCGGCTCCCGCCCAGTCAAGATTATCCATCTTTGGCCATAGGGGAGAGGTGTTGCCCCTGTGGATAGGGCTGAATCTGGGGGTCCTCCTGATGTATGCGCTCGTTGGAGGAACAGGTGGGGGCCGCTGCCAGGGGGGCCTTTGCCCAGCTCGCCTTGTTCGACAACTTCGCCTTTTCTGGACCGATGCCTGGCAAGACGTCACCATGCCCTTGTTACCTCTAGGCTCGACTACTGCAACGCTTCTATCTGGGACTGCCCTTGCATACCATCCGGAGATTGCAACTGGTGCAGAATGCGGCGCTGGTGGTGATGGAGTTACCCGTTCTCCCATACGACCCCCCCCCGCGCGGCCTGCATTGGTTGCCGGTTGCGCCCGGTGAGATTCAAGGTTTTGGTGTTAACATACAAAGTCCTTCATGACATGGGTCCTCAATATTTAAGGAGCCGCCTTCTTCCAATATCTCAATACCGTCGCCTCAGCGAGCCCATAGGCAAGGACTCGGGTCCCGCCGGCAGGTCAATGCCGGCTGGCGGTTCCCCGACGACGAGCCTTTCTGTCGCGCCCCTGACCTCTGGAATCAACTGCCTCTGGAGCTCCCTTGGCCCCTGACCTCCGTGACTCGGCCGTGAGTTAAAGACCTGGTTATTTGACCAACCTGGCTGTGACCTCCTCTCTGGGGGAGGGATGGTTTTAAAGGTTTTATAGTGTTCATATTTGGACTTATAATTTAATTTAATTGTTTTTTAAGTATTTATTGTCTCATGTTTGTAAGTCGCCGAAGTCTTCGGAGATGGGGCTGCATATAAGTTCAAATAAATAAATAAATAAATAAATTAGATTCTATTCACTACTAGAATCTAATCAGAGATGCTTTGCTGATTCTAGTCCAATGACCTGCTCCAGCAGGGTTAGAAAGGAGTGTGTGTATGTGCATGGCTGTCAAAACTCCAAAACAGATCAAGTAGCTCTGGGGAAGCCAGTCATAAATTAGGACACTTACTAAGCAACTGGCCATTAAGCGAGGACCACTTGTATTTGGTTTGCCAGTTGCCTGGTAGTCACATGACCACCAAACCACACCTACCCGGTCATGTGACCACCAAGCCACGCCCAGCCAGCAAGCCACGCCCAGCCAGTCATGTGACCAGCAAGCCATGCCCACCCAGTCACATGACCAGCAAGCCACATCCACCTAGTCATGTCACCAGCAAGCCACACCCACAAATTAGTCCACGCCCTCAGAAATTTGAATCCCACCCCTGGGTGGGGGGCACCGAGGATGAATTTGTAGCACCAAGGGGGCAGTGGACTGAAAAAGTTTGGAAACCACTGAACTAAACTATAGGCTTAAGGGTCAACATGACATTGTTTTCTGTGCCTGTGTTTTCTGTCTTATCGGTGTTTTCTGTCTTATCTTGTTTTACTGCTGGGCTTTACCTTGGGAGGATGTCCCATATCTTATTTACTTGTTGCCTAGCCCCGGGCAGATCTTCCTGTTTTCCAAGAAGATTGTAACAATGCATCATGTACTTGTAACTGAACACATTTTAGGTTTTAGGGTGGGGGTTTTATATGTAACAGAAAGAATAAAGAGGAATCATCTAGCTTAACCATACTTAAACTATGTAAAATCATATTATAAAAGAGTAACTTATAATATTTTTCTCTCAAGAATGTGGTAGCGGAACCTAACACATGGAACAAAGTAAGCAGTGGGGTACCACAAGGTTCCATCTTAGGCCCAGTACTCTTCAATAACTTCATAAATTACTTAGCTGAGGGAATAGAAGGGGAACTCATCAAATTTGCAGATGACACTAAGCTCTCAGGAATAGCCAACGCCCCCAGAATACAATCTCAGGATCCAAAAAGATATTGACAAACTTGAACAATGGCCCTATCCAACAAAGTGAAACTTAATGTGGAGAAAAGCAAGTTTTTATACCTAGGCAAGAAAAACCAAAAGTACAAGTACAGATTAGGTGACCTTGGTGTCCTAGTGGATGATCACTTAAACATGAGCCAGCAATGTGCAGCAACCGCCAAAAAAAGCTAATATAATCTTTGGTTGTATGAACAGAGGCATAGCATCAAAATCACATGAAGTATTAGTACCGGTTTATAAATCCTTAGTAAGACCACACCTGGAATACTGCATCCAGTTTTGGTCACCACATTACAAAAAAGATGTTGAGACTTTGGAAAAAGTGCAAAGAACAACAACTAAAATGATTAAAGGCCTGGAGACTAAAACATACGAAGAACGGTTGCAGGAATTGGGTATGGCCAGTCTAGAGAAAAGAAGGACTGGGGTGACATCATAGCATTATTCCAGTATTTGAGGGGCTGCCACAAAGAGGAGGGGGGCAACTTTATTTTCAAAAGCACCAGAAACAATTGAAAACCAGAAAGCACAGGCATTTAATATGTGGTACGGAGCTCAATAGCAGTAACTGCAAGAGTGATCTAGGTGTCCTAGTAGACAACCACTTAAATATGAGACAGAAGTATGCTGTAGCTGCCAAAAAGCCATCCTAGTTCTAGACTGCATCAACAGAGGGATAGCATCAAATTCATGAGAAGTAATAGTACTGCTTTATACTGCACTAGTGAGGCCATACTTGGAATACTGTGTCCAATTCTGGTAACCACAATACAAAAAAGATGCTGAGACCCTAGAAAGAGTGCACAGAAGAGGAACAAAGGTGATTAGGTGTTTTAAGGCCAAATCATACCATCAATGGTTAAGGGAACTAGGTATGTCTAGCCTAACAAAGAGAAGGTTTAGGGTTAACATGATAACTGTCTTCTGGTAGTTGAGGGGCTGTCACAGAGAAGAGGGGGTTGACTTATTCTCCAAAGCAGCTGAGGATAGGAGAAGAAAGAGTGGGTGCAAGCTTGTTAAAGAGAGATCCAACCTGGAACTAAGGAGAATTTTCCTGTCAGTGAGACCAAATAATCAGCAGAACAGCAGAGTTGTGGGTTCTCCATCACTGGAGGTTTTCAAGAAAAGTTTGGACAGCCATTTGTCTGGGATTATATAAGGTCTCCTGCCTTGAGCAGAGGGTTGGACTAGAAGGCCTCTAAGGCAGGGGTGTGATTCAACCAGTATAACAACCAGTTCAGCGAGCGTGTGCTTCAGCAGGCAGTGGCATGTCTACAATGGCTCTAATCTTATCTGGGTCAGCTTTTAAGTCTTGTGAGGACAGGATATGTCTGTGGAAGCAGACTTTTGGCACCTTGAACTGCAATTTCTTTGCACTGAGCCTCACACTCACCTGCCTACATCAATCTAGTAGTGCTATTAGCTTCTCCTCATGGTCAAGCTCAGCTTCTCCATCTGTTTCACCACAGCCAACTGTGAGAATATCATCAGCTATTGGCTCAACTCCACTGAGCCCACTTAATATTTTATGTTGCTTTCATTGATACACCTCTGGTGCTACAGAGGCTCCAAAGGGTAGTCTGAGCCATCTCTTTTTGCCCCAAGAAGTCCAGAAGGTGGTCATGTAGCTACTCTTTCATCCAATTTGCACTGTAAAAAGGCATCTCTGGCGTCAACAAGTGTGAAAACCCATGCTTTGGGTAGTTTGTGCAAAATGTCATCAAGTGTTGGCATTAAATAGTGTGACCATTTCAGGGCCATATTCAGAAACTTGGGATCAATGCAGATTCTGATCTTCCCAGGCCTCCTAATAACAACCATGTTGCTTATCCAATCGGTAGGCTCAGATACTGAAGTAATATGTCCTTCAGCTTCATACTTGTCCAGTTGTGCTTTGACATGTGGCTTAATGGCTATAGGCACATTGCGTGGGGCACTTTGTATTGGAGAAATGGTAGGATCAAATTCAAAGTGAACCTCTCCTGGAATATATACTATGGGGCCCTTGAACACCTCATTATAAACTTGGAGAATTTGCTGTTTTGTCAGTGGCCTTGCCAAAGGTTTTGAGGGGTGAATCACAACACTGTATAACTCAGCCAGAATGGTGAAGTGCATCAGACCCAGATGCTCACATGTTGATCCTGACAATAGCGGTTTCTGATTGGCTTCCACAATCTCAAATTCAAATTTGTGAATACCCAGGGGTGGGATTCTACCGGTTCGGACCGGTTACATAAAACCAGTTGTTATGATTCTGCCCACTTTGGAGAACCGGCAAATCGTGCCCCTGGCTGGCCCCACCCCTCTCCGCCCACCCCTCACCTCCCTGCCCAGTCAGTCCTTATCACGCATGCGCGACATCGCATGCATCGCTGTCTGCATTATCCCCCGCCCGCCCCGTCCTGCCCAGTCCCTCTTTACAGTATTTCCTTTTTTTTTCCTCCCGATGATCAGCTGCTCCAACCATCAGCTGTGCCGGGATCCCCCTCGCTGTCTTACTGCTTCATCCAGGAGGCTTCCCTGAGGTGCAGGAGACAAAAAAATGGAGTGGGGGGGGTGCTACACGCCCCCCATGCCTCATTTTTTGCCTTCCTGGGCCTCAGGGAAGCTTCCTGGGAGCAAAAACACCCCCCCCCCCGGAGGCTTCCCTGAGGCCTGAGGCAAAAAAAAAAAAAAACCCAGAGTGCGGGGGAGTCCTCCACGGCCCCTCCACACTCTATTTTTTGCCTTCCTGGGCCTCAGGGAAACTTCCTGAGAGCAAAAACACCCACCCAGGAGGCTTCCCTGTGTCCCAGGAGGCCAAAAAATGGAGTCGGGGGTGGTGCTGCAAAAAAAAAATGAAGCCACGCCCACCCAGTCACATGGCCACTCCCACCTAGCCATGCCCACCTAGCCATGCCCACAGAACCGGTAGTAAAAATATTTGCATCCCACCCCTGTGAATACCCCCATGTATGCTGCATTCAGTTTGGAATAGTCCCAATGATTCCATTAGTTCTCCTGAATATAACTTCAGTTTGGTGCTACTAGGCCGAACAGTGCCAGTTTCATTTTGTCCTTTAAACTCATGACATCACATGTTGTACCTGCATCCAGCTGGCAGGGTTGAATTATATTGTTAAATCTGAGATTTACGAACCATTTTTTGCCCTTAGAGTGTACTGCACCAATGCATTCTTTTATAGAAACCACATCAGTGGTAAACAAATATGCATCCTCAGGGTCCAACATTTGTTCAATTGTGTGCAGCTTCCTGACTTCCATTTTACTTGGGAGATACACTCCTGCAAAATGATTTGGTCTCCCACATGCTCTGCAGATTTTTCCATATGCAGGACATTGTCAGGTAGTGCTCCATTCAAAATCCAAGAAAGAAATACTTAGACTCCATGAATTAGAGAAAAGATATCTTTTACTGGAAATCAAGTGGTAGCAACAAAAGAATTCTGAATCTGAGAGAATGAGCATGAAAATCACATATACAAAGTGATGGTAACGTTCCCACCCACAATAGTTCAAGCAGGCTACCCAATTAAAAGTTGTGGATAACGTCATGTGGGCATCTCCAGGTGGTGATGAGGCCTCTGTCCGTTGACCTTGGCATATTTTGATAAAGAGCTGCGGCTGCGCATAGCATAAGACAGAAATCAAAGCAAGAAACCCCCAACTGATATACTTCTTCTTTACAAAACCTCCAGCTCACTTCCCATAATCAAGTCCCCCCTCCTCCCCCCGTCATTTATGACAGCCAAAAGATGCAAAGCAAAAGAGGGAAATCTTGAAGGCTGACAGACATTGTGTTCTGACCTAGACTTCCCCAACAGCACGAAGTTGACTCCTCATCCTGATAAACCCCTTTTATTTAGTTTACAGTGAATTCCTCTCCAGCAAAGTCCCAGCCAACAGTCTTTCAAGATATTTCACAATTACAGACCTTTATCAGACTTGGAGAGGTTCCAGGCCGATATCTCTCAGAGGCCTCACTGTAGCAGACAATACTAGGCAAGAATCCTGAACAGATCTTCAAATGAACACATCGTCTCCTGCAAAACCACACTCCCCTTTTGCTCCTCTTTTATTCCCTATGGGAGGGGCCATTCACCATCCACCTGTGGCTTTACTCACAAGTCGACCCTTGTTCCTTAGCTGTTCCCTTCTTCTGGCAGCTCTGCACATGTGCACACTGGGAACAGGCTCCAGCTGCCCTTCGGCCTCATTGATGTCTGACTCTGAAGGCAGCTGATAACTCTCAGACGGCCCTGGCCCAACTCTGCCTCCCATGCAGAGCACTCATCAGAGCCTTCCCCAGTGCTGACCATATCAATTCTATGTCTTTATTCCCACCAAGTAAACAAGAGACCTTCTGGTATCAACCATCTGTAATTTACTCCTCTTTTAAGCAACTCTTTAGTCAGAAAAAGATATTCTCTTCTCATCTCTCTTACTCTTCTTGGTACCTGTTTCAGCACCACAATTTCTTTATCTTTATACTTTAACGTCTTCTCTCTTGCCACTTGCAGTATTTTTTTTTTAATTACATTTATATGCCGCCCTTCTCCGAAGACTCAGGGTGGCTTACAATTTTTGGAGCACAACCCAATGCGCTCAGCAATAGCCTTCCTTCCATTGTATATGTCTGCTTATTACTAAGCGGCATTTTTACAAAGTCAGCTAATTGCCCCCAACAATCTTGGGTCCTCAGTTTACCTGCCCCGAGAGGATGGAAGGCTGAGTCAACCTTGAGCCTGGTGGGATTCGAGCCTACAGTAATTGTAGACAGCTGGATCTTAAGAGCAGGCATTTAACAGCCTGAGCCACCAAAGTTCTTTTGTGTATTTGTGTTTTAATAATTTTCTTAGTAAATCTAATATGAACTTCTCTTGGTAACTTATTCCTCATTGCATATCTTGTATAGACACGAAACACTACATCCATTCCATCCATCATTTTCTCTTCAGTTATCTCTAGTGCCTCCGCCAGTATTTCTGTCATTTTTTCAGCAAGGTTTTCACCCTTTTCTTCCTCCACATTTTGAAATCTCAGGTAGAATTCTGACCTGTCTATCTCCCATCTCAATGGTTCCCTCCTCCCTTTTTCAACTTCGCTCAATCTAGTATTGATATCTCCAATTTTATTGTCTCTTTGTTCTTCTTGTTCTTATTTATTTATTTATTTATTCGACTTGTATTCTTCAATTTTCTTGATCCTTTCCTCATATTTCATCATCATCTGTTGAACATTTTCCACTTTCTCATCTGTCTTTTCCATTCTTTTCTCAATATTCTCTATTCTCTTTTCAATATTATCTATTTTTACTTGTAAGTTTTGAATTCCTTGCATAATCATCTGTAATGTCACTTCCTTCTCCTTTTCCTTCTCCTGTTGCAATATCATCTGTATTGATTGTTGTCCCCCAGATGGTGAGGAGGAAGGAGTTAGTATTTGAGAAACTGGAGCTGTTGTTTTTCTACTCATTTTATAATTATTTTCAAATAAAAAAAGTCAAAAACAAAAGTCAGGAAAAGACAAAAATGAGAGATGGGTGGGAAAAAAAGGAAAAAAGGACAGGAGTAAACAACTGCTACTCCAATAATAAGTAATAAAAACAAGAAAAAAACTAGAAAAAATTAAAAAGAGTAAAAGTAAAAGAGAAATCAACAGGTTCTTGTACACCTTAATCCAATTAATTCCAATTAATGTGCAAAAGGGGGGGGGAGAAGAAAAAGAGAAAAATAATAATCCCTTGATTTAAAAAAGAAAAAGAGAAGGGAAAAAAAAGAGCACCAAAAAATAAAATAAAAAGGAATAGGTAAGGAAAAGAATAAAAGAAAAAATATATAATCTGGTTCCTGGGTTAAAAAGCTAAGATCCCAACATAAAAATCCAACTAGCGGGGAAGTGAAAAAATATAATAATAATAACAAATCATTCCATTAGACGAGTCACTGCCACTAAATGTCCAAGGCTCTAAAATACAACACTTCAAATTCTTCAATTCCAGTCCTTTCAAGATCACTTCAGTCTTCTTTCTTTCTTTCAACTTCAACTCCAGACTCTGGCTATCAATAGTTACACAGAGGAGTACCTGTATAAACAATCTACCATGCTCTTCCCACTATCTTTTCAGTAAAAAGCTCAGAGTCCTTGAAGTGTAACTCTCATACATAAACAAAAGCCAGAAACAAAAAGAAAAAAAAAAGTCTTTTAAAAAGGAAAGTGAAAAAAATAAATAAACCTCAAGTAAAGAAGAAAAGCCTTAGTCAAAGCAAACTTTCCAAAGAAAAAAGAAAAATTAATCAAGGAGGTTAAATAGTAAAAATTAGAGAAGACCAGTCCAGTCTAAATTAAAAAAAAAAAACTTGCCAAGTTCCAATTTCCAGTAAAAAGAAAGAAAAAAAAGCCTTCAACTTAAACATAGCTTAATTTCGCCGCTTAGTCTCTTTTATCTTCACTTTTAATTTCCCTTTAAGTCTTTTAGGGTATTCTCTCAAAATAATGAATAAAAAACCATCTCACCAAACTGACACACTTTCTCTCGATCTCTTCCGTTCCGGAGCTGTTCCAGCTTCAGCAGCTTTAATGGCTGCCTCTCCGCTGCCGGCAAAGGGCTTCTCCTGGATCAACCAGGGACTTTGCGATGTCCCTGGGATCAACAGGACGTGCCCCTGCCAATCACCCTCCCTACAGGACGGTTTAGGTCCGTTTGGACCATCCAGCAATGGAGATATCGATGGCGATCTTAGCGAGTAAAGATCACCCGTCGTACTGCCGTGACGCCAGCTCCGCCCTCCACCTTTTAAAATTTATATCGATAAATGCTCTGAGTTCATTTAGTTCTCTGGGGGACATGCAATACATTTTTGGTTTTGGAAGTTTAGCCCCTGGTAGGATTTCAATGGTGCAGTCTGTGGTGCGATGAGGTGGGAGTTCATCAGAAGCCTCCTCGCTAAATACTTGGGCTAAATCCTGGTACTCTTTGGGGATGTTAATGGGTTCAGCCAGCTGGCCAGCCATGGCTGGTTCTCTGTTCTCTGTTCTCTTTCTTTTTCTTTCCTCTGGGCTGTTTGCAAAGGCTACATGTTTCTGGAAATGTATGGTTCCTCTCTTCCAGTTTATTTTTGGATTCCATTTCCATAGCCATGTGAGTCCTAGGACTAGTGGCCCTTCCATTCCTGGGGCTACAACGAATGTGAACATCTCACTATAGTTCCTCAGTTCTATTTTCAACGGTTCTGTGGCAAAACTGGCTGGTCCCCCCCCCCCGTTGATTAGGCACCGGGTGCATCCCAAATCCAGTAATGCTGCTACTTCCTCCCCCTTCCTTTGGCTGGGGATAAACAGTCTTAGGGGTAGAGTGAGTGGTTCAATTGGGTCGCTTACCAGTGGGTCATCTTCTGGATCACTTTCAGACTGGCTCAGGTCTCCTCGGGGTGTTGGGGATTCTTCTTCTGGTTTTGTGGGGGACCAGAACCTCACAGCTTCTCAGCTTCTCAGGGCAGTTTCTTTTCCTCGAGGGTTGGATTTTCCAGGTTTCTCCCCTGATGGGTGGTCTGGCTTTCTGGCAGGGGTTTTTGAATGGCATTCTGCTGCACGGTGCCCCTCTTTTCCAGACTTAAAACAGCCAGATGGTCTTGGAGTCATGGTGGTTTGGGGTTTAAAAAACTCCCATTTTCCCTGGAGTCCATCTTTGAACCAACAGACTAGGATATCTTCTGGCCAGTCGACTCGGCCGGCCAGGTCACGCAATTCCTCGGTGTACTCAGCTACCAGGCGACGGCCTTGCTTTATGACTCTAATGCGGTCACAGGCTTTTCGATCGGCTAGGGGGTCTTTGAAGTGGTGGCGTAGGGCTGTCATGAATCGATTGAGGTTCCTCAGCTCTGGGGTGTTAGTGTTGTGGAGGGTTACCATCCATCTGGCAGCTGCCCCTTCTAGGGCCAGGGTGACAACTCACACTCGGGCCCTCTGGGTTGGGAAATTCTGCCCATATTCTTGCATGTAGGTGAGGACTTGCGCCAGGAAGAATCCCAATTTCTGGGGGTCCCCATCAAATTTTACCCCCAAGGGAGGGACCTTTCTCTGCAGTTGTATGTCTCTAGGTTGGCCAGGGTTAATCCCCTGCTCTGGAGCGGCAAGGCATCGGGTACCTGGCATGGCTGCTGGTCCTCCAGCTTGTTCCATTGCTGGATCATTCTCTGCTGGATCAGGGGTGATGGCTCAGATTCTCTCAATTTCTGGTTCACTCACTCTCCTTCATTGGAGACCTGGTTCACCCCGCACATTGAGGCCCTCTAGAGCTTCCATCACAAGGCGATTTATGTACCGTTTCAGTCGGTCATCTGCCAGTGGTTCCTTGACCCATTCTTCCTGATCAGAAAGGGCCTCCAGCTCCATTTTCCACCCGGGTTTACGGTTACCACGGGTGAGGGTTACTCTCTTGATTCTTCCATCCCAGCTGTCTCTCTTTCCTATGCCTATAGACCATCGGGGCTTCGTGGAATTTTCGTAGGCAGCTTCAATGACTTTGATGGGGTACACAGAGTCAGTGTCTGGCTGGGTAGTTGTCGAAGTTTCTCCCCAGCATTCGGCTTCCCCTTGCTCCTTGCTATGTTCAGACATTTTTGCAGGGTCCCCTCGGTAGAGTGAAGTTCTTTTAAAAAAGTTTCCTCTCCGGGTTGACCTCTATTGCAGATCCTGCTTTATGTAAGGACCAGACTCTTTCCTCTTCAACTGATAAGAATGAACTTCTGAAAGCTAGGTACTTCAAAAGGAATTCTTTATTGAAAGGAAGTGATCCAAGTACTAGCCAAAGCAGGATCTAAAATGCCTCCAGGCATACAGTGTAGATAAAGGGAGTTAGAACCTCTCCCCTTATTCTGAAGTGGATTTAGTCAACGTCGGAGCTCAAGCTAGCCAGAGCTCTTGAACTGGATCACTTGGAGCCAGCGGAGCGCAAACAACGCACCTTCATTTAAATCCCCCACACAGCTGATCGGAGTACCTTCCACGCCAGACAACGCGTCTCCATTCAAATCTCCCACACAGTTTCCCCAGAGCCACAGCGGATAGCTGGCAGGGAGAAAGAACGAGGGAGGAGAAAGACCAAGACTTGAGGAGAAGGACAAAACTAGTGGAGAGTCCTGAGAGAATTATAAATGGAGATACTGAACTAAGTGGAGATTCTGAGCTGGCCGGAAGACCTGAGAGACAGAATGAAACTAGCCTCTACCTCACCAGGAAACAATCAATTAGACACCATTAAACAACCTCTACCTCACCAAGAAACAATCACTTAGATGTCATTAAACCAGTGGTGGTATTCTACCGGTTTACAAAACTTTAACTTTCATTCCTCCATTTAAATTACCCAGCTGATTAGACATTTAAATCCCCACTCAGCTGATTGGACAAGCTCCATTTAAATCCCCACCCAAATTTCATCCATTCAAAACTCCCAAGTAGATGATTGGAGAGTTCATTCAAATCTTCCCCATTCAAATCTCTCAAGCAGCTGATTGGAACATCTCCATGATCTAATGAAATGTAACTGATTAAAGCGTCTTCCATGGAACACTAACAAAGCTGCTTCAAGCAACGCTTCCTCTTTAAAAAACAAAAAACAAAGAAACCAAACAATATGGCTTTAAGGAAAAACCAAGGAATTTTTCACTACCAACCTCCAGTACTTCACTACCTCCATTATTTCATTACCTCAAGACCTATTATTGATAGATAATGCTTTGTCTAAAATAATTGATTTATCATTTAATAGTATAATAATTAATTGTTAAATGACCACCAATTACTGATATATTGATTGATAGTGATTTAATACTGTATAATTATCTAGTTGATTGATTTTTTTAGTAATAAGTAACCTTACTATTGATTTGTTCTCTAACTTATCAATTAACATATATTAATTACCAACATTCATTAAGTAACTGTCTATCTGTCATATTAATTTAGCTATTGTAATTGTTTAGTGTACTATTGTCATTGACCATGCCAGCCAAAAACTCCAAACCCTCCACCAAACATCAACAAAAAAATAATATCTCTACCTGGCTTGCATTACGAAGACCTGGTTGGGCTTGGAGGGAGGACTCCCTCTGATTGAGCTGTGCCCACCAGGTTTTCGTGTGCTGCACCAACCTCGGGCCCAGGGGAGGGGTGGGGGGTGGTGGCAGTTGTTATCAGGGAGAGCCTTTGTCTGCAGGAGGCCACTGTTCCTAGGGTAGGCGGGTGTGAGTCTCTCCTCCTGAGGTGGGGCCGGGGCGGCCAGTTGGGCCTGTTGCTCACGTACCTTCCTCCCAGCTGTGTAACAATGGCCCTGCCCGAGCTGCTCGATGCTCTTTCCGGGTTGGCGGTAGAGTTCCCCAGACTTATGGTTCTGGGGGATTTTAACCTGCCTTTTCTGGGGGGGCATCTGGGATGGCTCAGGAGTTCATGGACACCATGACGGCCATGGACCTGACCCAATTAATTCAGGGCCCGACTCATGGTGGGGACACACTCGACCTTGTTTTTGTCTCAGGTCAGTGACATAATTATCTGGGTGGGGGATCACCAACTATTCACCCCCTGTCATGGACCGATCATTATCTCCTCTGGCTGGACTTCCAATATGCCACCCCTCGTCGCTGGGAGGCGGAACCGATTAGGTGGTTCCACCCCAGGCACCTAATGGATCCGGAAAGGTTCCAGGTGGAGCTTGGGATGATTCCTACCTCCCTTATCCACAGCGCGGTCGAGGCCCTGGTGGACGCTTGGCAACATGCGGCCTCCGGGGCTCTCGACCGTGTTGTACCTTTGCAGCCTCTAACCTGGTGCAGATCCTGGTGGGCTCCCTGATTCTCCATGGAGCTCCGGGAGATGAAGTGCCGGAGGAGGGGCCTAGAGAGCAGTTGGAGGTCCAGTCAGTCCGAATCTGATCGAGTGCAGTTAAGATCTGTGACTAGATCTTATCTTGCTGCAATGCGAGCGGCAAAGTCTGTGTACTTTTCTGCTCTCATTGCGTCCGCAGATAATCGCCCGGCTGCCCTGTTCTGGGTCACCTGTTCCCTCCTCAATCAGAGGATGGGGGGGACCCTTTGCAGGGACAGGCTGAGGAATTTAGTCAACATCTGCTGGACAAGATCGCTCAGATCTGGGCTGATATGGACTCCAACTGGGCAGGGTCTGACAGGGGGGAAGCGATGGGTCTTGGGGATACCATCTGGGAAGAGTTTGATCCTGTGCCTCTGGATGAAGTGGATGGGATCATGAGGAAGCTGAGTGCCACCATGTGTTTATTGGACCCGTGTCCCTCCTGGCTGGTTTATGCCACCTGGGAGGTCACACGAGGCTGGCTCCAGGCAGTGGTTAACGCCTCCTTGAGTGAGGGATGCTTCCCCTCCGCCTTGAAGGAGGCGGTGGTAAGGCCCCTCCTCAAGAAACCTGCCTTGGACCCGGCTATTTTGAACAACTTTCGTCCCGTCTCCAACCTTCACTTTATAGCGAAGGTTGTTGAGAGCATGGTGGCTCGACAGCTCCCATTGTTCCGAGAGGAAGCTGACTACCTGGATCCGTATCAATCAGGTTTCAGGCCTGGGTACAGCACAGAGACGGCATTGGTCGCGCTGGTGGATGATCTCTGGTAGGCTCAGGATAGAGGTTTTTCCTCTGTCCTGGTCCTATTAGACCTCTCAGCGGCTTTTGATACCATCGACCATGGTATCTTACTGCGGCGCCTTGAGGGGTTGGGAGTGGGAGGCATGGTTCTGCGGTGGTTCTCCTCCTACCTCTCGGGACGTTTGCAGTCGGTGTTGGCAGGAGGATCGAGGTCGACCCCGAGGCCCCTCACTTGTGGGGTGCCCCAGGGGTCGGTCCTCTCTCCCCTCCTGTTCAACATCTATATGAAGCCGCTGGGTGAGATCATCCGTGGTTTTGGGGTGAGGTATCATCAGTATGCTGATGATACCCAGCTTTTTATCTCCACCCTGAACCAACCCAGTGATGCCCTCAATGTGATGTCCTGCTGCCTGGAAGTGGTGCGGATCTGGATGGGTAGGAACAGGCTTCAGCTCAACCCAGCCAAGACCAAGTGGCTGTACGTACCAGCATCTCAAATTACCCAGAATGTTCCATCTTTGGTCATGTGGGGAGAGGTGTTACCCCATGTGGAAAGGACACGCAATCTAGGCATCCTCCTGGACACACAGCTCAATTTAGAAGTTCATGTAGGAACTGTAGCCAGGGGGGCATTTGCTCAGGTTCGCCTTGTGCACCAGTTGTGTCCCTATCTGGACCGAGATGCCTTGTGTACGGTTACTCATGCTCTCGTTACCTCCCGTGTAGACTACTGCAATGCTCTCTACATGGGGCTGCCCTTGAGGACCACTCGGAGGCTTCAACTGGTGCAGAATGCAGCCGCATGGGTTGTGATGGGAGCATCCCGATACTCCCATATTATACCCCTCCTGCGTGAGCTGCATTGGCTCGCGGTTGCCCTCTGGGTGAGATTCAAGGTTCTGGCAATCATCTATAAAGCCCTTCATGGCTTAGGTCCGGGGTATTTGCGGGAGCACCTGCTGCCAGCAACGGTTTCCCATCACCCTGTGCGCTCCCACAGGCAGGGTCTCCTTAGGGTGCCGTCGGCCAGACAATGTCAGCTGGCGACTCCCAGGGGAAGGGCCTTCTCTGTGGGTGCGTCTGCCCTTTGGAACCAACTGCCCGTGGAGCTTCGGGTGGCTCCTGACCTTTGTTCCTTCCGTCGCGACCTAAAGACTTGGCTTTTTTGATCGGCCAACCTGGACTGACGGTTTTTTTTATTGCTTTTAGATTTGTTGGTGGTTTTAATTTTTAATGTAATTGGGGTTTCGTGTTTAATTGCTTTTTAAATTTTGTATTTCTGTTTTTTATTTCTGTGAGCCGCCCTGAGTCTTTCGGGAGATAGGGTGGCATAGAAATCCCATCAATAAATGACCTCCCAATCTCCTGCACATGCTTCAAATGATTTGAAACCATCAATGAAAGCGAAAATAACATTAAATGCCACCTATGTGACAATCAAGCCCACCTCACCTGTTTAAACTTAACCAAAAACCTAGCTGATCTCCTAAAAACATCAGATACTTTTCCTTGTCTATGTCCATCATGTTTACCTAAGCTAAACCAATTAAGTACCCTGGCTGATAGAGTTGAAAACATAGAATCATCCATTCACTCAATAGAAAAACGCTTAGTAACACGTTTTGAAGCAACTATACAAGCAAGCCTAATCTCTCTTGAAAAAAAAATACAGCACAGATAAGCAAATACCTAACATCTCAAAATCAAATCTCAACTCAACAATCACTACCACAACTACTACCTCAACTACAATCACAACTACAACCAAAAATAACCACCAAACCACAGCCACAAATAATCACTATCCCATCAAATAATACCACAAATGATATCCCCTTACTCATCAGAGACATCATGCAACGTGATCAGAAACGACCAAATGCCATTTTATTTGGTCTTGAAGACACCAGCAAATCAGATGATATCACCAAAGTTCGCAACATCATAAGCAACTCCAATACAACAAACATCTCTTCTGAAGATACTGAAATAACCAGAGATGGCCCTGAGTTCAAATACAATGACAACTCGGTGGCCCCAAGATTTTTTAGAGTTGCTTGCAAAAATGAATCCAGCAAATGTATATTCATTCATACAATAAACGCCGTTGCTAAAACCAATCCCATCCATAACAAACTTCACTCAAGACCAGACTTATCCATACTGCAAAGAATCCGCTCCTGTGAACTCTGCACAGAACTCAAAAAATGTCTAGACAATGGAGAGAAGGACCTATACATTGACTACCATGCTGATTGTGTTAAAAGTAAGTCATACAACCCACAACTCAGCATCCAACCCTACATCATCCAATCCACCATCACCCAAATCTAGGCACGCACGCCCCTAACTACCTCAATTCCAACTACAACTGGCCTTACATGCAAGCTACTCAATGCAAGAAGCCTCATAAATAAAATACCTGAATTTCTCCTCTTACTAAATACGGCTAAATTCAACATCATATTTGTCTGTGAAACATGGCTCAACGCATCTCTCCCTGACTCCATAACCACAGTAAGAGACTATCATGTTTACCCATCAGATCATGAAATCCGTAGAGGAGGTGGTGTCGCTATCTTCTATAAAAAGTCCCTACATCTAAAAAACCTCCAAGTTACCCAGGAGCTTGCTCTTCCTGAGACCATTGTCTGTGAACTGTCCTTAAATATCACATTTCGAATCTTACTATGTTACAGAGCCCCTGATTATGACATCCAACATGTAAACAAGTTAAATTCACGACTAACATGGACAACATCCTGCCCACACGTTTTTATCTTTTTTGGTGACTTCAATCTACCTCATATTAATTGGACCCTAAATGAATGTACAACTGAACCCATACATGCAACCTTCTACAATGCTGTAACAAATCTGGGACTGGAACAACTAGTAACCAACAACACTAGACTTAACAACTGCCTTGATCTCATCTTCTGCAACAGTTTGAATTCAATTTATGGAATACAAATAAAAGAACCCTTTTCCAACAGTGACCACAGCATGATTTACTTTTGTCTCAACATACATCCTCACAAAAATCATCATAACTTCAAAAAAGGCAACTATGATCTTATAAACAACGGTCTCTCATCTCTTGATTGGCAAATTCTATTCACTGGATGCAATACTGTTGAAGACCATTACAGCATATTTTTACTTGAAGTCAAAAGAGTCATCAAACTATGTGTACCAATAACAACTTCCAAAACCAAAAAAGAACAAATTACCCATAACAATAAGGAAGCTCCAATCCAAAAAGAAATCCCTTTGGCGGAAAAACAAATCTGGTCACGCTGCCAACTTTAAAAGCCGATACAAAAATTTAAGCCTGTCATTGCATTTTTTTTTGGTTTGTCCGTTTTCAAGCTTCTAAGCTCATATTCTAGCAAGCAGGTGTCTGCTAGCCAGCACTGTGTTATCTTGTCTCCATAGTAATGAGATAAGAATGTTTTGATTTACTGCGCATGTGTAAGAAGTTTTGACTTCACTTCCTGTCACTTCCGTTGTACTTCTTCCTTTTTTCTTTTTCTATACAACTCAGTCAGGGCAAAGCAATAGATGGAATCTACATAGACTTCTGTAAAGCCTTTGATTCAGTGGTACACGACAAACTACTACTAAAACTAAAATCGTATGTTATCTCTGGACACCTGCATAACTGGATAGATGCATACCTTTTTTTAAAAAACAAGTTTTATTCAATTTTTCCAAAACAACATAAAAAAAGCTCTTTTCAGTGTACAACGTAATTCCGAGTCACCCTTTTTACATGCAAATATGACAGTAATTATATATTCATTTTTATCATTCAACATCCTATCTTATCCATTTTTAACTTCATTCTATTTATTACTTCTCCATTTCAACTTTTACGCAAAAAAAGAAATAAATTAATTTATTTTAAGTGATGTTACTTTCCATCTAAGCATCTTCTCAATTCATTTCAATTTATTTCAAATATATTTCTTAACCATTAACATTTCTTTTAAACACACCCTTTTCCAAAATGTTCTTTTCTCATTTTACCTCTCCACTTTTACAAGAAAAGGAACTAACAAATTAATCCTAATCATTAATATTACTTTCATTCTAAACATCTTCTCAATTCATTTCAATTTATTTCAAATACATTTCTTAAGCATTAACATTTCTTTTAAATATAACCTTTTCCAAAGTATTCTTTTCTCATTTAAATCACTAATAATTTCCATATCTTCATATTTATTCCCTTTTAATTCTTTTGTCTGTCAAATTGGCAATTCCACCGCATATTCTTTCCACAAAGTCCAAATCAATACAAGCTTGTATTCATAAAATAAGACATAAATTTTCCCTCACCTTTTTCTAGTTTGGGGGTGTCACCTCAGTGGTTTAAGAGCCTTGGTGGCTCAGGCTGTAAATGCCTGCTCTTAAGATCCAGCTGTCTACAATTACTGTAGGTTCGAATCAATCAGAAGCCAAGTTGACTTCAGTCAGGTAAATTGAGGACCCAAGATTGTTGGGGGCTTTACCTTGTAAAATGTCACTTAGTAATAAGCAGGCATATAATGGAATGAAGGCTATTGCTGATGCATTGGGTTTTATCCCAAAATTGTAAGCCACTTGAAATGGAATGGCTTATATAAAATTAATTAATATATATATATATATATACATATATATATATATACATATATATACATATATTATATAATTTTTTATTTTAATCACATTTATATGCCGCTCTTCTCCTCAAGACTCAGGGAATTTACAATTTTTCTGAGCACAACCCAGCTAGCAATAGCTTCATTCCATTGTATATTCTCTTATTACTAAGCGGCATTTACAGGTCAGCTAATTGCCCCACAATTTTTCCTCATTTATTACTACCCCTAAATGGAATTCTGAGTCAACCTTGAGCCTGGTGGGTTCGAGCCTACAGTAATTGATACAGCTTGATCTTAAGAGCAGGCATTTAACAGCCTGAGCCACCAAAGCTCAGATATATATATATCTTAATTCCCTCATCTGTCCCAATTAAATATCTATTTTGCTTAATTATAATAATAATCATTCCCTAGAAAAAGTAGTTATTCTACATTATATTTTTCAATCAGATTCCGTAGTCTATTTTCTCCCTTTACTTCCATAAGATTTTATTTATAATATTGAAAAAAAAATAAAGAAAAAAGAAACAATTAATCCATTTAACTAATCCTGGTCACTGATATTAATCCCATTTTAGGCCTCCTCACAATTCATCTCAATCATTTCAATATATGTACTAAACATTAACCTTACTTCTAATAATAAAAAAGAAACATACTTTCATCTTCTAAAAAAAATATCAGTGCCCCTCCTTCCTCTCTATAGTCTATATTCTATAATTTATAATCACAAAATACATTATTACTGCTTCTCATGTCAATGCGGAATCTCCTTTCTTAATTCATTAACCAGTATCTCTATGTATTCTAGGTAAAAAAATATTCTCACATTCCCCATATTTCTTTCTTTCCTGTCCCTGTTCCTCAATACCTCTCTTCCCTTTTATTTTCCCAAACCTTTTCTTCCTCTGGGTTACATCTCTCTCTCTATATATATATTTTTTCCTTCCCCCTTTTACTTTTCTGCTATTTCTTTCTATCTTTCCGATTTTTACAAGTATTCCCCGTTTTAGTTACTTTCTTAAATCTCCCATTTTTAGCCCTCCTTCTTTTTCCTCTTCTTCATGGAATTCTTTGTGTTGATTGTCTGTTTAAGATGGCTTCTTCTTGAACTAACTCCTCCTTCTCTGAGGTTTCTTTTTCATAATCTTCAATTGCCATTTCCAAATCTCTTAACTCAAAGACAAGTGATTCACCTCTTGCATGTAGTAGTTCTTTAAAGTTTTTAAGTTCCATTTTTAAGTCCCACAAAGATACCATCGTTGCACACTCTTATGTTTTATAGTCATTAAAATGCACAAATCAGGTTCTCTTTTTCTTTTTTCTTCTTAAAAATTTTCTATATTCACAATTATTCCAAAACTGAGGTTATAGCAAAGTCACCAATCAATCCAGCATTTGATGTCTTTTCTTTTATTATGGTTCAATTTTCACTTTCTGGGGTAGTTATTATGTTATTTCAATATTTCCTTTTCAGTTTATCAAATCAGGTTAATAGAGAGATAGGAACTTCTCTTTTTCAGCTTAAATTTTTGTCCACAAGATGATACCCTCCGTTATACAATGTCCTCACCTTTCCCCCCCAATTTTATTGTTCAGGGCTTTCCGAGCCTCGATGTTCCAAACCAATCAAATCTCCAGTTAAATATTTCCCCCTCCTTTTTAATGTTCTTAAGTCCAGCTTTAAATTATATCTGTTTATTTCCACTGTATTTTAATGCAGTATTTTATTTGAATATCTTGTTCCGGCTTCTTCCTATTCTGGTTCGAAGCCCCACTCAGCTGTAAAAAATATTTTCACCTTTTTCCTTCTCTTCTAATTCTGCCTTTCTTATTCTTTCAAAAAAAATTCTTAAAACATCAATCCCGGTGTACCTTTTAGATTAGTTGTTGCGCCAAATTGTCCCGGTTCTTATATTGTCCACCTCTTTCTTCTCTCCTGCACAAAGCTTAGTCCAGCTAGGTCCTCCTCTTCAGGGTGGCCATTTTGGACCACCGCATGGTGATTTTCGGGGGGAAAAATTGCCAAGCCCAGGGAGGGGAGATGCGGCTCTCCTCAACCTGGCTTGCAGTTTCCCCTTACTCCGTTGCCCCTCCGAGGCAGCTTCAGCCCCTAATGCAGATGATCAGGGCTCTCCGATGAGAGAGCACAGACCGAAGCCGTGCACAGTCGCGGTCCCTGGTCCGTCCATGAGGAGGGCTTAACCGGAAGTCCTGGATAGATGCATTCCTGTCAAACAGGCAACAAATGGTCAAAATAGGGAACACCCTATCAAATCCTGTACCTGTCAACAGTGGTGTCCCCCAAGTCAGCATTCTAGGACCAACTCTCTTTATACTTTACATAAATGACCTCTGTGATCATATTAAGAGCAACTGCTCTGTCTGATGATGTAAAGCTATTCAACACCACCAACAATACTGCTACCCTTCAAAAAGACCTCGACTATGTATCAGAATGGTCAAACAAATGGCAACTTCAAATCTCAACAAATAAATGCTCTGTCTTACATATTAGCAAAAAAAAATCAGAAAATAAAATACAAGCTGAATAGTCAAGACCTTGTTGATGATCCAAACTCTGTCAAGGACCTTGGAGTACTCATCTCTAATGATCTAAGTACTAGAGCCCACTGTAACTACATAGCCAAAAGGCATTAAGAGTTGTTAACCCTAATCTGCATAGCTTTTTCTCTGGTAATATCACACTACTAACTAGAGCATACAAAACATTTGCTAGACCAATACTTGAATACAGCTCATCAGTCTGGAACCGCATTACATATGATTATTAATACAGTTGAGAAAGTCCAGAAATATTTCACAGAAGAGTTCTCCACTCCTCTACTTTGCAGAATACCTTATGCCACCAGACTTGAAATTCTAGACCTAGAAAACCTAGAACTATGCAGCCTTCAGTCCGATCTAAGTATAGTACATAAAATTATATATTGCAATGTCCTACCTGTCAATGAATATTTCAGCTTCAACCATAACAATACAAGAGCACACAATAGATACAAACTCAAGGTAAACCACACCAAATTTGATTGTAGGAAACTTAGCAACAGAGTGGTCAATGTCTGGAATACTTACCTGACGGTGGTTTCTTCCCCAAACCCCAAAAACTTTAACCTTAGACTGTCTACCATTGACCTCACCCCTTTCCTAAGAGGTCTGTAGGGCGTGCATAAGTGCACCAATGTGCTACCATCCCTGTCCTATTGTTTCTTTTTTTTTATATATCCATTTCATGTATTCATAACCATGCTTATATTTATACCTGTTATCTAATACTTGCTTGACAAATAAAATAAATAAACAAAGAAACAACATGTTAATTCCCCCCTTTCTGGGAATGTATCTTAGAAAAGTTTCCCAGGAATTTTCTTTCAGAGCTGGAATTTTTATGGTCCCTTCTCCTCTCGCTATCTCTCCAAGAGGTGACAAGGTTCCAGGCATCTGGGCTCTAGTCCCCAGTTGTATATCATGTGCAAGTATACAGATTCAATACAAGAATTAAGATATTCAGGTTACATCAAAAATGATTACTTGTACCAACTTTCCCCCCGCCCTTTCTTCTTCCATTGAAGAATGGCAGATACACGGATCTGACACCTTGTTTCTTCGGGGGAGCATTTCTTTGCTAACATTGGGGTTTTCCTATGTTGGGGGGGTGTTACTCCCTACAATCCCACATTTTGTGCTAATATATATCTGAATATATATTCTGCACAATTTAGTTGAAATAGACTCAGTAATTCTCATCTATTTGGCACCTCATTAGGGAGATTTGGTTGGCATCTTTCTTGGGTAGTCGGGAGGCAGGGAGGCAATTTCTTTGGCTACTGAGGCAAGGGGAAATACATTGACAAGAGACAGCAGAGAAGGATCCCTATGATAATCATGGTGGCAGCCCCCAGGAGGAGGGCTTTCAGCCAGTGGCGGTCTGGCAGCCAAGAAAAAAATCTTGATAGATCAAAAGGGAATTTGTCATAACCAATATTCTGTGCCAATTCTTTAAGGCAGGGCTGTCAAACTCCTGGCCCATGGGCTGGATGCATCACATGCTGGCCACACCCACACCCACATCCAGTTTAGCGAAGGGGAAAAATGTCCCGATAAGTCACATGATGTCACCGTGATGATGTGAGTTTGACACCCCTGCTTTAAGGTGTTTTATCTCTCCTCTGCTCCTCCTCTCTCTCCTGAGTTTTAAGTCAGGTTAAAGCAGCACATGCTACGAAATTCCTTGCAGCCATGGTTGTGCCTTAGCAACAGATAATCAATGGCTGCCCTGTTCTCAAGTGTGGCTTCCCAGACCTGTCTCAGTTCTCTGTTCGGAGCATCTAGGGCTTGGGAGGTCAAATTGAGGCTTTTGGCAAGAGCATATGCCAGACTGTTGATATTCCTAGAGTTACACACAGCGAATACTGGAACCCCGACTAATGACACCGCCAATGCCACATATTCTGTTTTTAGTGAGCAGAGCAGTTTGGGAGTTGCAATCAGATGTTAGGGATTGGAGGTCTTTTCTCTGTTGTCTCTGCAAGGAGGGCATAAGGATTGTAAGTCACCCTAGGGTGCAGGGACATCCAGTAGAGTTAGCAGGGAGGTAAGAATAGGCTTTGGTACTGCAAAGTATGAACCAGCCTAGAGGGAGCTTAACATGGCTATAGGCAAGGGGAATGGTTTCAGTGTGATTGCAGGATAGAGCTGTGTTAGTTAAGTCCTGGCAATCTAGTACCTTAGAGGCAACATAGCCCTCCATCTTGAAACACATGGCTGCACTGGTTACAGTTGCTGTTTCATCCTTAGAGCAGTTTCATCCTTAGAAGGATGCAGTTTCATCCTTAGAGCCAATGTTGGGCCCCCAATCGAAGATGGTGGAATATAAGGTAGCTACGTTTTGGATGTCGTTGGCTGACTGGTCACCAAATGCTGAGGCTAGGATCCTCTGGTCCTTGGTGTTACCCATATCCAGGTGGGCATAGGCAACTCCAACCTCTAGGTGACAGACCCAAAAGGCATCAGGTGTCTCTTCCTCCTGCTGCACTGTGTGCTGAAACTCAGTCCAGTTCAGTAGCTTCCACCCTATTTCATGTAGTGCCTCTAGCAAATTGTGACTATCAACAATTGACTGAAGAGTTCTAATAACTGCTTGGGGGGTCAGACTCGAAGGAAGGGGTGTCATTTTTCCAGATTACCAAATCAGAGGGAGAGAAGGGGGTATGTGTATGTATTGAAGCTGGCCCCTGCCTCGCCTGTGAATGGGCTTTTGCAGCAGGGGGGGCATGAGTTTGGCTCCTGGCTTGTTGTCTGGGTGTGGGTTATCTATCTCTAGCTGAAGCTCCTCACTCTTTTTGTCAGGGTTCCAAGTAACACACCCATCACAATCAAAACTCTGAGGCAGTTGGATTCTGCAAAGAATAGATTTATTAGATATGTCACATTGGCATGAGCTGGTGAAAACTGAGTCTAAATGTTCCCACTCCATGCCACTGGTGACCTAGAAAGGGGCCAGGCCAGTACTACTATGCACCACATTATTGTATGCCATCTCAGCGAATGGCAGCAGTTCAGCCCTTAGATACTGTTCCACCATGGCATTCTCTCATTCTGCTGTGCCATTTGTACTTGGATGGAAAGCTGAGCTAAGTCATTGCAAGGACCCTATGGTCCGCACAAACTCCCTCCAGAACGTAGCCATAAACTGGGGTCCCTCTGTCAAAGATGATTCTATGGGGAACCCCATGCAACCTATAAATCTGCTTTATGAACAATTTAGCAAGCTTCTTTGCAGATGGGAGCCCTGAACAGGCGATGAAATGGGCTTGCTTAGAAAACAAATCTATCACGGTCCAAATGACCATATTCCCGCCACTCTCAGGGAGCTCAACTATAAAATCTATGCCAATCTCCTCCCAGGGTTGGGATGGGTCTGCCACCTGCTGAAGGAGCCCTGGGAGCTTTCCAGGTCTTTTTTTCATGGCTTCACAGGTGGCACAGCTCTTTACATAGTCCTCCATGTCTTTCTTCATCTTTGGCCACCAGAACTGTCGTCTAGCCAGGTGCAAGGTTTTTAGGTAGCCAAAGTGTCCAGCTTGCTTAGAATTGTGGCTTTTTTGAAGTATCTGGAGTTGCAGGCTGCTAGGCACATACAGCTTGGAACCTTTCCAAGCTAGTCCATCTTTGAGTGTCAATACATCCTTGTTGTCTTTGAACCACGGATCTGCCGGCAGCTCATCCTTTAAGCTTTTGGGTGAATTTTCCATCATCTGTGGTATCTTGTCTCCTAGCTTGGCCTCAGGTCATGGCTTGTGATGCTGGTTGGCGGGGAGGAATCATGGTGTGGATCACCTCCTCCCATTTGCTGCTGAATTGTGGTTTTCTGGATAGGGCATCTGCTAGGAGGTTTTTTCCTCCAGGGATGTATTTCAGTTCAAAGTTGAAATGTTTGAAGTACTGTGCCCATCAGACCTGCTTAGGGGAGAGTTTTCTTGGGGTTTTTAATGCCTCTAGGTTTTTGTGGTCAGTCCAGACTTCAAATGGCACTTGACTCCCCTCAAGAAAATGTCTCCATCGGACCGCATAGGCTTCTTTTTCCCACACCACCCATCTTCTTTCAGTGTCAGTGAGTTTTTTAGAGGTATAGGAGCAAGGTTGCAAGTTGCACTTGGCATTTTTCTGAAGGAGCACTGTGGCAACTGCCACATCGCTGGCGTTGGCCTGGACGATGAAGGGCTGTTTGGGGTCAGGGTGCCTGAGGACTGGTTCCTCAGTGAACAGTTTTTTAAGTGTGTCAAACACTCATTGGCAGTCCAAAGTCCAGTTTAGGGGTTGGCTGGGCTGCGGCTTTTGAGACTCCCCCCCCCCAGTTTTTAACAGTTTGGTGATGGGCAGGGTGACCTCAGAGAAAGCAGGGATGAATTGCCAGTAGAAGTTGGTGAACCCCAAGAAGCTTTGGAGTTGTTTGCGTGTGTGAGGGGGTTGCCAGTCTGACACCACTTTGACTTTAGCCGGATCCATTTCTACTCCCTCGTTTGACACTCGGTATCCCAGGTAGTCTAGAGCAGTCTTGTGCAACTCGCATTTGAACAGCTTCGTGTATTGGTTTGCTGCGAAGAGCTTCTTGAACACCTGGCACACTAGTTTGACATGCTCCTCAAGGGTCTCGCTAAAAATGACAATGTCATCTAGATAGACAAGGACCCCCTTATAGAGGTGCTCATGTAGCACCAAGTTTATCAGCTGCATAAAGATGGCAGGGGCTCCTTGCAATCCAAAAGGCAACACTTTGAACTGGAATCTGCCTAATGGGCAGTTAAAGACAGTTTTCCACTCATTGACTTCCGTGATTCGCACTCAGTAGTATTCCTCTCGCAAGTCCAATTTGGTAAACACCTTTCCCTTAGCTAGGTGGACTAGCATGTCCTTCATCAGAAGGAGTGGGTAGGTGTTTTACACACACACATTTATTCCTCTAAAATCCATGCACAGTGTCATCGACTCGTCTTTTTTCTCTTTGAAGAGCACTGGGGTGGCTACGCTGGACTTAGCCGGTTGTATGAACCCCTGGGCCAGGTTGGTGTGAATGTACTCTCTCAGTTCTGTCATTTCTTTTGTGGTCATGGAGTACATTTTTGGCTTGGGCAGTTTAGTCCTTGGCACAAAATCTATGGTGCAGTCAGTGGGGTGGGGGTGGGGGTAGAGAGTTGCATTCTTCCTCAGTGAATATTGTGGCCAGGTCCCAGTATTCCTTGGGGATCTGAGGGCTGCCAGGAGGTGGCTCTGCAGTGGTGGTGGCTTTCTCGTTCCACACAGTGCCAGACGATTTAGCAGTGACTTTTCCCTTTGTCAGGCAGGGATTTGGGAGGGGACCCAGTCCCAACTTCAGCTTTCTATAGCTGTCTTCCCACGAAATGGTGGGGCCCCATTTGTCCAGCCACACCAGGCCCAGGATGACCACCTCAGTCATTTTTGGCACCACCATGAACTGGATAATTTCCCAGTGGTGTCCCATTTCCAGCCTCACAGGTTCAGTGACCAGGGTGGCAGAGGCTCCCCCTATCAGCGACCCACTGACCTGATCAAAGCGTATGGGATGGGCTAGGGGTTTCATTCTAATCCCCAGCTTCTGAGCTGTGGGGAGGCTGATTAGGCATCAAGTGCATCCTGTATCTATGATAGCTTCTACGTCTCCCTGGGCTCCTTTCCTGGGGACCACTATTCTCGATTTAATAGCAAAAGGACGGATGGCTTCACTTACCATCAGGTTGTACTCACTTTCATCATCGCTGTCACATGCGGCTATCGGCAGGATTTCCAGAGCCAGAGTTCCCTCTTCCTCTTCGGGGTGGAGACCTCGACAGTTTGGCAGACAGACTTGCCTTTCTCTGTGGGTTTCTGTGATGGACTTCTTTGTTTGACCGGTGTAGGGGTCCTTGCTTGGGGAACAGGAGCTGGGGCCAGGCACTGTTTTGACCCAAGCCTTATTCAAATTAAACAAACACAAACTGTGTATAAAAGCAAACCTTTTTATCATGCACTGGGAATTCAGTGCATTCCCAGCCAAGAGACATTTAAATCTAATTGTCCAATATCAAAAGCAAGCCCTTTCAAGGTTGCAAAAGGCTGCCAAGAACAGAAGACTAATTACTGATTAAATATCCACTGACAGAAGTTTCAAAAACAAACCGGAGTAAGCAGGGCTTCAACGAGGACTCTGAGTCTAAAGAACTTCTTTGCTTCCTGCAAAGAACACATCCCTGAAGGCTGGTTTTTATCCCTTATGGGAGGGGCCATCACCTTCCAGCCTTACTCTTGAGTCGCCCTTGCTACTTCAGCTGCTCTTTCCTTCAAGCAGCCCTGCGTGCACACGCACTGGGCACAGGCTCCCCGGGGTCCTCTGCGTCACTGCTGCCAGACTCCACAAGCTCTGAAGGCAGCACCCCACTCTCCGATAGTCCTGGCCCCATCCCTGCATCACACGCAGGCCCCTCGTCCGAGTCCTCGCTATCAGAGACCTCTGCCATCCTCACCGGCTGCCAGTGAACCACAAGTGCTCAGTTGTTCAGTGACTCTGCTGGCCGCATCTGAAGCACTTGATTGGTGTTGCTAAGGCTTCCCTTGGCTGCTCTTCCGCTTGTCGTGGGCTGGACCACCTGCCGAGTTGTCTTTTGGTCTTCTTTTCCAGTGATTTCTTTTTGTGTGGGTGGAGCTCGAGGTCCATGGCAATGGCCATCCGATACTACTTGTGGATGCGGTCCGGAACACCTCAGCATACATAGGCTTGGCGCAGTTTGTGATCCAAGCCCTTCTTAAAGTAGTTCACCAGGAGGTGCTCAGTCCAGTACCCCAGCTTCCCAGCCACCCATCAGAATTCCCTAACATATTCTTACTTGTGACCTGTATTTCTAAAGCTTCTTCCACTTTTCTTCCGCCAACATATTTTTGTTGATATCTTTGTTTTGTCTTTATTAATTTTCAATCCTGCTACTTCTCCATACTCTTTCTATTCTTTTCAATTAGCTTTGCTGATTCCAGTGGGTCCTCTAATATAAATACAGGTCATCTGCAAAGGCTTGTAACTTATATTCTTCTTTAATTTTCATTCCTTTTATTGGTTTATCTTCTCTAATACACCTGTTTAACACTTCTAAGGTTAACACAAACAGCAGGGGCGACAGTGGGCAGCCTTGTCTAGTCCCTTTTCTTATATTTATAGGCTCTGTCAATTCTCCATTTATCAAAACCCTATGCGTTTGTTCAGAATATATAGTCTCAATAGCACGATAAAATTTTTGCCAAAGCCCATTTGTGTCAATTGTAGTAACATGAAGTACCAACTCACATTATCAGGCTTTTTGAGCATCCAGAAAAAATCAAGGCCATTTGTTTTCAGGATGTGCCTCATAGTACTCAGAGTGTCCAGGATTATTCTCATATTGTATTTGATTTGTCTTTTGGCAGAAACTTTTGGTCAACATGTATAAAGTTGTTTAAGTATCTTTTCAGTCTTTCTGCCAAAATTGAAGCAAAATTTTATAGTCTGAATTTAATAGGGAAATAGGCCTATATTTTAACTTGTTGTAAGTTTGTGTCTTCCTTCAGTATAAATGATATAAGCTTCTGACCAAGTCTTTGGTATTCTCTTCTCTTGCATGACTTCATTCATAACTTCTAATAATTGAGGTTTAACACCTCCTGAAAAGTCTTATAAAATTCCATTGGTAAACCATCCGGCCTGGTGCTTTCCTGTATTTTGTTTCTTTAAGGCTTCTGTTAACTCCATCATTGTTATATTCTTCTAACATTATTTCGATATCTTTAGGTATCTGTGGTAACTTTGCCTTTTGTATATATTGTTTAATTTTTTCTTCTTGAATACTCTCTTGATAGTACAATTTTCCATAATAGTCTTGTATAATTCTTTTTTTTTCCTTCATTTCAACAAGGATGTCCTTCTTCATCTATTAAATGGCTAATTTTCCTTGATTCTCTTTCTTTCTTAATTTATAGGCTTCCCTGGTTTGTTTGAGTCCTCAAAATAATTCTGTTTAGCATTTTAATCTTTTGTGGTAGCTTCCTTTTTCCATTAATTCCATTTTTATGTTTGGTTATATCCATTTTGATTTTAACATCTTTTTTGTGGAAGTTTCTGTAGTTCTTTTCCAGTTTTTATAGTCTTCTTCTAATGTTTTAAAAGTCTTTTTGTTTGATATTTCTTTTCCTTGTATAATCAATTATCAAGCCTCTTGTATAGGCTTCCTCATCGGTCCCAGAGATTCTGTAACAATGTATCTTTCTTATTTCTTTTTTAAAAAGAATACCATTTCTTTCTCCATTTTCTGTTTAAAATCTTCTTCCTTTAATATCTTATTGTTTAATGTCCATCTAGATCTCATCTTTTGTCCTTTCCAAATAATAATAATTGGATTATGATCGGCCCAAATACTTGCTTCTATTTCAATTTTTTGTATATTAAAAAATAGATCAGCTGATGTCCATATCATATCTATTCTTGACTATGATTCATGCCTGTTTGAGTAAAATGTATATTGTTTATTTCCTATATTTCTCTCTCCATGCATCTTTTAAATTTATTTCTTCATCATTTGAAAAAAGGGTTTTGTAGTTTCTTTTCTAGCTTTCTGTCTTTTGTGATTTATAATCCAGCTGCTCATTAATTATTCCATTAAAATCTCCCATCATGCATAAATTAACGTAGTCCAGTTCAATTATTTTTATGGAGTTTATTATAAAATTCCTCTTGTGGTCATTTGGAGCATATATTGCTATTAAAAGTATTTTAGTATTATTGTCCATTATTTCTACCATTAAGATTCTTCCATCATCATCTGTATAAATTAATCAGTTAAATTGTTTTTTAATATATAGAACCATCACTTCTTTTTTACATTGTGCCAATGAAGTAAACAATTTTCCTAATTTTTTGTTTCAGTATGTGTTCATGTTGTTTTTTAATATGTACTCTTGTAGGCATTATATCAAATTTTAATTTCTCCAATTTGTGAAATACTTCTCTTTTAATGATTGAATTGAGTCCATTTATATTCATCAGAATCCAGTTTTCTTTCCTCCATTTTAGATTTTGTAAGAGGGATTTATTGCTGGTGGATCTTATTTCTCTTCGCTCTCTGGGCACCCCACTGTGCCTTCTTTCTTTTTCCTTTTCTTTCAATTACTGCTATCAACTCCTTTGAGGTTCAATCAGGCTCTCTTTTCTTGTATCTTCCTCCTTTCCTCTAATATATTCATAATAAAATGATTCCGCCTTTTCAACCGTCAATTCTATGTCTTTGTTCCCTTCATAAACAGAAGGCCTTCTGTATCAGCCATCTATAATTTATTCCTTTCTAAGCAGTTCTTTGTTAGAAAGAGGTACTCTCTCCTCGTCTCCCCTTACTTTCTTGGTACCTGTTTCAGCACCACAATTTCTTTGTCTTTATACTTTAATGTCTTTTTCTTGTCATTTGCAAAATTTGTGTTTTAATAATTTTCTTAGTAAATCTAATATGGACTTCTCTTTGGTAGCTTATTCCTCATTGCATATCTTGTATGTACACCTAAACACTTCATCCATTCCATCCATCATTTTCTTCATATTTCTAGTGCTTCCGCCTATTTCTACTATTTTCCAACGAGGTTTTCACCCTTTTCTTCCTCCACATTTGAAATCTTCAAGTAAAATTCTGATCTATCCATCTCTCCTCCCTCATGATTCAACTGTCCAATTTACTAATCTGATATTGATATTTCCAATTTCCTTTTATCTCTTTGTTCGTCCTGTTTCAATTTTCTAATTTTCATCATATTTATATCATCTCTTTGATATTTCACTTTCTATCTGTCTTTCCAATTTTCTGTTGAATATTTTCAACTTTTTCATCCGTCTTATCTATTTTCTGCTGAATCTTCTCCACCTTTTGATTTGTCTGTTCAATTTTTGGAGATATTCTCATTACTCTTTTCTAAACATTTTCTACTTCTACCGAATTTGAATTCCTTTGTAAATCTTCTTCTGTAATGTATCCTCCTTCTTTTTCCTTTTCCCTGCTTAACATTGCTCTGTATTGATCGCTGACCTCCAGATGGTGAAGACAGGAGTTGTTGATTGAGCTTGAGC
>SOZL01000332.1:0-18374 GCA_009733165.1 Naja naja | reverse complement strand
GATAGTCCAGTTGCTTTCAAAAAGCACCTTTGCAACAACCATGATCTGGATGACTGAGAATCTCCATGGACATTTCATTGTTATGCGTTACTGACTTTGTACAATCAGCTGAAAACAAGCATAGAAATAAAGAATAATGGCAATAATCATTACAATTACTAGGATAAGGATCTGCTCTTGCAAACTGTGTCATAAATTCCTCTTCATTAACCAAACTCTGTTGAACCATGTTTGGAGATTCCTTTAGGAAAGAGGAAAGTCAACATTTAAAAGTGCTTTATAACTGAATTAGTTTACTATGCTTATCTAGGCCTTGTCTTAAGGTAAGCTCTCAGATGGAAAGGAACTTCTTGAATTAGTGTTGACTTTCTTCTGGCCTTCTTGGAACAATGAAGAAAGGCCTCCTATATATTAGAGGATGCTGGCAGGTTGCATCAGCTAACAGTTGTGAATCTGGCCCATAGCCATAATTCTAGTGTATCTTGGCTAGCTCCCATTTTTCTCTGGCATGAATCACATTGTTTGTAGTGAAGTACTTTTGCAGTTGGTGGTCTGTGCAAAATGTGCCAAGCTGGTTGTATGTCTGCTGGCAATGTGGGCTTTTCTATGAGCATATGTTTTTCTTTGTGCAGATTTATTGACTGAAGAGGAAATAGCAGAATTTGAAAGATTTGCTCCTCCACCTCTTTCCCTAAACTTTCAAGGTGTTATAAACTGCCATAATTCTATGGAATACTGATGTGGGTTTTTCCAAGGCCTTCTGGAACATAATATAATAAGGTGGCAACATTTTGGTTTATAATATCTGTTAAGTTTGCATGAAAGTCAGATCTAAGAGCTTCAGTGAAGTTTATTAGTGACTACAGCTCGAATGGACCTGTCTTGGCTGGGCTATGGCTGCTACTTATAGCCAGCAGCTGCAGTTGCCAGCCAATCAGAGTGCAGGGTTTTCCCACACTTTTCAAACCAATCATATTTGACATTTTACAAGAACAATTCAAACTAAACCAATGACATTCAAACCTACATACATAACAACATCCTTTGATATTGCAGATTTTGCAAATTAAATGAAACATGAAAGGAAAATACAAATATTGCAGAGTAGAGTTGCTAGATGAGAATATATTGTCAGCCAGAAGTCAACACAGAAAAGCAAACAAGGGGAAAGGGACAATAATAATAAAGGATAAAATATAATTATAGACTATGGGATCCACTGCATTACAGCTCTACTCTGTTTACAGCATTTTATTTTTATTTTATTTTTAAATACAACCTTGGAAGTACAATTACACAATAAATCTCTCCTAGAGTGAGGCATTGGCCAAACCATAATAAGTTTGTCAGGAATTCATCTTGATTTAGAACTTTTCCTCCAAGTCCTTTTATTTTTGTTGTCTCTCATGTTGAAGTTGTTATTGTAGTAACGTGGGCTTCTTGTTTATACAGAAGCCTAAACCATCCTCGTAGATCTTTCATCCTCTGACAATATATATTTTAATTAATTCCTGATTGCAGAATGATACAAAACTAAGAAGAGAAGGATAGAATTTTACTACACATCCTGTGCTCCATTGGGCCACCATTTCAGAAATATTTCTTTACTGAACAGAGAAACAGAATGACCAAGGGCAGATTTAAAAATGCAGTGGTAACAAGGCAACTCCCAACTTCCTGCTGGCTTCTTTATTGAGTTTCCTTTTGGGAATCTGGCAAGGAGCATTGGAAATCTTCCCTTCCCTGCAGGCAGGAAAGTGGCTGCTGCTGCTGGGTGGGAGAGGGAGTGAGGGATTACAAGACTGGCTAGGAAACTGTCTTGGAACGTTGAAAATGAAGATCATATGACTGCAGAAGCAGCAGCCAGCCACATTGAAGCAGACACAACTTCCCCAAATTTCATTCTTTCAGGAATCATGGGTCCTGGATTTTAAACACATTCTGTAAATTGGCTCATTTTTTTAAAAAAATTACATTTATATGCCGCCCTTCTCCAGAGACACAGGGAGGCTTACAATTTTTGGGATACAACCCAGTGCACTTAGCAATAGCCTTCATTCCATTGTATATGCCTGCTTATTACTAAGAGGCATTTTTACAAAGTCAGCTTATTGCCCCCAACAATCTTGGGTCCTCAATTTACCTACCCCGAGAGGATGGAAGGCTGAGTCAACCTTGAGCCTGGTGGGATTCGAGCCTGCACTAATTGCAGGCAGCTGGAACTTAAGTGCTAGGCATTTAACAGCCTGCACCACCAAGGCTCTTTGAGGTATCTCTTTTGAGATACCTTAATTCAATAATTGTTGCCCTTTGATGTAACATTTCATCCAGTTATCGATAATGGCAACAATGGCTTTATTCATCACATTTAGGCACCTGCACTCTCACTTTCTAAGTGACTCTGTCTGGGCAGATAAAAATTCATAAACTCATGTCAAAAATACAGTTAAAACAAAATTAAAGTGGAATGACAAATGAATAATAGTAAGAATAAACAATAAATTAAAAGACAGAGGGACCTTACCCCCACTTTTGGGAATATCTGGATAATTTACATGCTACAGAGGATTATGCATTATTATCTTCAGATCCTACCAGTTGTGTGTTTGACTCCATTTTCTGTCATTATCATCTCTTATTTTGATGACATACATATACAGTATGTGTACTGTATATGAAGCCACTTTGGTGCAGTAGCTAAGGTGCTGGCCTAGAAACCAATCACTCTATCTCTAAACTCAGTCCAATCCCTTCATAGAGTTATTTTTGTGGGGAAAATAGGAGCCAGGATTATCTATGTTCACTGCCTTGAGTTGACCAAATATAAAAAAGGTAGGATAAAAATATGATGATGATGAACATGTCATTTGTTGTAAATTCCAAAAGTAAATACATAATGACCAAAGGAAAATATGAGAGTTATTTAATCCTGTGAAAGTCACATATATAACAAGTCTGATGTAGCAAAAGAATAAGATTGATCAACTGATTTTAGTGGTAGTCAAATTCTTGTTATGATTCTGTGTCATCATCTGAAATTGGTCAAATAGCAAGGGTTGTGAAATTCCTTAAGCAACTTTTAAAATTGTTTGAAAGGCACCCCTCAATCTATTACTATTTCATATATGTCAATCTATATCTGTCAATCAATAAATCATTTCCAGGAACTCAATAAAATTCAAATAAATAAATAAAAATTATAATAGGCATCCTGTGAAACTGGTTGGACAAGTTAGAAAATATGCAAAAAAAGTAATTCCTCACATAGTGATAATAAACTTATAGATTCTACCAAAAAATATAAGGCTACCACTAATTTGGAGAACTTTAAAAAAAATTATGGACAAATATATGGATCATTTATTCATAGGCCTTTCTGTTGAACTAATCTGCATGAAATAAAAATTTAAATGCCTTTTATGCATTCTTAACTTTTGTGCATGTAGAAATGCTTCAAAAATATCTGATGTAACAGCTAAATATAAAAATGTAAAACATAAAAATGCAAAAACCAACTGATGATGGTTATTGGTTCAGTTATGTGCCAAGGGTTGTTATTTGTAGAATAATTATTGTGGTAGGGAGATACACATAAAACCAGTTATTTGTTAGGTTGCTTTATTTGCAAGATTATGAACACATCCAGTATTCAGGATAATTATTCATTTCTTTAAATAGGACTAAATCAGTAAAATGAATATTTCTGTCCAATCAGAAACTTCCCATCCACAAATCTATACCAGAAAATTTCAGCAGAGCTCTGAAATAGATGGATTTGAAACAGCTAAGGGAAGGGACAATTCACATTGACTGGAGTTTTTGTTCCATTAGTGGCAAGCCAGTCATATAACCTATTGCATTCCAGAATCTGGTTATTTCCCTCCACCCTCTCATTCTTCTCAAGCACAGGAAGAATTTATTTAATTAACCTGAAATTATTCCTTTCTCAAATACAAATCTTGTATGACTGATTGATGGAAAGAAGCAGGGAGAATGGTGTTTTTGTTAAGTTACTCCCATGTAATGAATTAATCACCCTTGTTTGCTGCTGAACAATATGTCTACTTCCTCTAATTGTTGAGCAAATAGTAGCTCAAAAGTACATAGATTTGGCAGAAAGCCATCAGTTCCTACTGAAGCAGATGTTATTCACTGAAGAGTAAGAATGATGGTCCCATTCAGTTGCATAAGTATTTCTGGTTATCTTTGAGGCAGACTTTTGCAGCAACATATTGAAAGTAGTAATTTGTGATTCTGGATCTCTGGAGTGCAAGACTCTAATCTCGGCATCCCAGTGACTTAATCATGTTGATTACATAGCTTTTTTTCAGAGAAAGGAGATGGAAAGTATGAGATGATCAGCTTTGCTGGTTTGGTTTTTATCAAGGGTTCTTGGTGCTCTCTGAGCTTGGTTGCTTTCTTGCAGACATTTCAGTACCCAAAGTAGGTAACATCATCAGTGCAATTTGCAAAAACAGCCAAACTCAGAGAGCACCCCTCATTTCATCCCTGAGCTACAAATATTCTCTTTTATCACTTTTATCACTCAGATACTGTAGATCTTTACTCAGGTGGCTGCAGATATCCTTCTTGGCTCTAAATAGCTCAGCAAAATCAATAAAAATGCCTTAGCAATTAATAAAGCTTCCTATCAGTCCACTCGCTGTATTTTAAAATCAGTAATTTACTGCTAATTACATAGAACGAAGTGGTAAAGTGATAGGTCATATCATTACATATTTTAGTTGGAGGGACATATTCATAACGTACTTTTGAATTCTGTTGCCTTTTTAAAGCGCCATCTTGTTTCCAGTTGCTGCATTGGAAAGATAAATGTACAGCTTCTTTCTTTCACCCAGTGGACGGAGGACTTGGTTGCACTGGCCACCCATTTATTTACTTAAAACATTTATATAACCCACCCATCTTATAACCAACTCTGGGCTCCCCAATCAAAAGTTACAAGAGCATAAAAGCCATACTAAAACTGTTAAAACTAAACACATTAAAAAGAAAACCTGGTGCCAAGTCAAACTTCTGATGTAGTCACCTAATCTTATCCCAGTGCTTAGGCAAAAAGCCAGGACTTCAAAGTTTTAATGAAAAGCTAAAAGAGTAGAGGCCTGCTGAACCTCAGGGAGAAGAGTGTTCTAGAGGGCAGGGACTGCCACAGAAAAGGCATGCTACCTAACTCCCATCAGATGCCTGTATTTAAGGGATGGGGCTAGGAGTGTGCCCCCACATCTGACCTGGTAAGATGGGTAGATGTCCTTTGGGAAGGCAGATGTACAGATAACCTGTGATAATGTCAGATAACCAACAAGTGGATTGCCCATAGACCTAGACTTTGTATATTCAAATGCAATGAAATGTGGAAATAATTTATACAAAATGCAGTAGGTTAAAAAATGATAGTTATTATAGATAGTTTTTCCATCTGTAACATGTGGAATGGGAATGCAATGCATACTTTATAGTGGCCATTAACCTATGCAATCATTTCAGGGGTAAACTGAATTTTGGCCGACTTCTTTAGTGTTTGTGGACAAAGGAACACATCCCTATAGCCAAGCCATGATTCACATATACTAAATGAAACAAGGCAGCCTTCAGCAGAGGCAAAAGCTGAGCCAGCAAAATGAACAGCTAACCATCTTTCAGCACATCGCTTGTTTTCTCAGAACTGAATTCTTTTCTCTCTCCTCCTCCCTCCTCTCTCTGTAACAATAGCACTTAGACTTATATACAGCTTCACAGTGCTTTATAGCCCTCTCTAACCAGATTACAGAGTCAGCATATCGCCCCTAACAATCTGAGTCCTCATTTTATCCGACCTTGGAAGGATGGAAGTCTGAGTCAACCTTGAGCCAGTGAGAATCCAACTGCCAAATTGCAGGCAGCCAGCAGAAGTAGAATGCAGTACTGCATTCTAACGACTGCACCACCACAGCTCGCTCTGTCTGTCTGTCTGTCTGTCTGCCTGCCTGCCTGCCTGCCTGCCTGCCTGCCTGCCTGCCTACCTACCTACCTACCTACCTACCTACCTATCTATCTATCTATCTATCTATCTATCTATCTATCTATCTATGGTACCTTTTAGTGAGTCTTACTTTTAGACACAATGTACTCCATCGTATTGCTTAACATAAGGAGGAACTGTAATGTACTTTTTTGCCCTATTACAATTTAATAGTAATTGTTTTCTCCAGCCAAATATATGAAATTACGATCAAAATATGAGATTTGTGTTCCTTGATGATCTGGCGACCCTGCAAGGTATACATTGGCCTTTCTAATAACTTTCATGATGCAGCCTCCTCTGCTTCTGCTGGTGCTTTTACGTGATGTTGTTAAGGACAATTCAAGGTTAGCCAGAAGCTGGTTCTAAAGCCAGAGGTTTGCTCAGCAACATCATTTGGAAAATAGGAAGCATGAAGAGAAGGGAATTGCTGAGGGAATGTGAGGGTGACACAAATGCTCTGCTTTGGAAATGCAGCCTGCATTTGGCCCAGGGCCCTTGCTGTAGTGAGATTATTGTCTTTCCTGGCCCATGTTCTGTGGCATGAGACAGCCAACTTTTGTGTGGAACAGGAAGTGATCAGAAAGGTGTGTGCCTTTGTGTTTTGATTGAAGCTGAAGTCCAAATTGCCATATTTTCTTCTAAGTGCATCAGAGCTTAGTACTGAATAGAAAAAGTACATTTAAAAGGAAGAAGAGTAGGATAGTGTAGTGCTGTGAGCAGAATCAACTGATGAATCAACTGATGTTCTGACAGGCAGACAATCAAAAGGCTCCTGTTGAACTTGACAAACTAGACTCCATTCCATGTCCTCCAAATTCAGCAGTAGCTCTGCTGTCAAAAAGGTTGAGTGGGGCAATGAGTACAGTACCAAGTAATAGACAAGGGCTGTTCTATTGCTGAATATGTCAGAAAATTCCTTCTTTTGAGTTTAGAGCCTAGTTGTGGATCTATTTTGAACCAGAAGTAATGAACAGCCTTTAGAGGCAGGCCATTCTATTTCTTTGTGCCTAAATTTTGTGAAACTATCTGGAAAAGATGGAGGCAGAAAGGATTGGATGATGGAACTTCCTCAACCAACATAAATAAATGGATTGTGTTAACTTTAGATCTGATTTAGATCATATTGCATATTTTCTTGCTCATGTTAATATCGGGCAGCCACTTTTATACATAATAATTTCCTTAAATGTTTTTAGAAGCAGCTCCATATAAACTGCATTTTAACAATCTAGTTTGGAAGTAGTTAGTGATATGGTTGAAAGCTAATCAGTGTCCATATCAGGGACACTGAAGAAAATCCATATCTGTAACTTGGACTGCACAGTTTAAAAACATCCAGAAAAATGTAGTGCAATTCATTTCCATACCATTGTCAAGAAAAATGCATGGTTGTACCTGAGTGGTCATCAGGAGTGGAGGTAGATTTCAGCTTTGCTTGAGGCTAGGGATGGACACAGTGTATGCTTTGGGGAAAACATTTTGCCCTCTGCCACACCATTCTTCCTTCTCTAGGAGTATAGAGGAATCTTCAGGCAGAACATAACTCCATCTAAGACTTCTCCTGCTTCATTGAATAAATTGATTGATTTTAAGGTAGAGGGAAATCTCCAGAACTCAAGTGTTGGAGGCAGATTAATTCTCAGAATATTTTTGACAGAAAATAGTGAAAAGAGATCTCCTGGAGAAAAGAGCTTAGAAGCCCTATGAAGAAAGCCAAATTTATTGTGCCTACCATTTCTAGGCAATAACAGTTTTTGAACAAAGAGAGCTTTGCACTTAATGTTGCAGCAGTTCAACTTGGACGAGGCCAAAAGAATGTGTGAACTTGGCTAAAGCTACTTTCTCAAGGATGGAATTCAGCTATTGCATCAGCCAAACACTTTCTAGGACATAGCTGCAAGTCCGGGTCCTAGAGAGCCTTCTAAATGCATCTCTTCCTTGTGAGAAAATTATTTCATTTGGAGAATAGTCACAGGCTTTCTTAGTAAAAGTAGGCAGAAATTTCCTTTGTTCATAGAAAAGGAGAAACTTTGTCTGCTCTCAGATAAATAAATGTTCCAACTCTTTTCTGGCTGGCTGTCCAAACCTAGAGCCAGACTGAGCCTTGGTAATACTCTTTGCTTGAATGTTTGAAACATGAAAGATATTTTAGGAGAGATGAAAACCTCACAGGCTTACCTCCAAAAAAAGCAGGTGATTAGTGCAGGAAAGAAGAAGAGAAAAGGAAGTTGGAACAGAAGTGTGGGTGTGTTGCTGGCAAGAACATTGTATTTTAGCCAGCATTAAAATTGCCTCCAAGCTAGAATTCACCATGGCTTAGTCTTCTAAGGTGTATTCATTGCCAAGCATCAGCCTTGAATTTATGAAATAATAACAATAATACTATTAAGGAAAAGATTAAGCCAGGAAAAAAGTAAATTTTCTCATTGCTCATAAACTAAAAAAACCTGCCCATCTTTCTACTAGTATACAGACAGAGGCTTCCAAGACAGAGCAAAAGGTATGCTTAAGTCTTGGCAGATTTCAAATTAGAAATGAAACTCCGTTAAGAAAAGTGTGATATTGAAGGAATGAGTGCAAATATGTTTAAAATTCTGTACTTTTCTGTGTTTAACATTACCAAAGGAAATCCCTTTTTAAAAATATATTCTGGATCTGGAAAAAGTTTGAAGAAATTCTCTATATCAACTATAAGATGTTAAGATGACCACCAATTCCAACAATACTTGAAGAACCATAAGATTAACCTCTGTGAATTTGTGAGGAAAAGTATATAAAGATATTAAATATCTTGCTTCACAGTGAAAATTCTGAACTCTTGGACTGCAAAAGTTTTTCCACCCAAACAAAGCTTTCTGAAAAACCTAGTTATTGCATAATTAAGAAGCAGATAATGAAAAACTGGAATGGTAATGGAGGAGTAGGCCACCTCCTGCACATAAGAAGTCTTGGATTACAACTTCTTTCCATTTGCCATGTTGTCAAGTGCTGATGAAATTTGGAGTTCTAAAGCCAATGGCGGACAGCCGGCCACCAATCTGCTATCTCTGCAATGGAAGGATATACTTTGTGAGTTCCTTCAGTGATTGCAAAAGGAAGTTGCTTTCTAGTCTATTCATTAATGAGTAGAAGTGTGAAACTGATTTTGCTGACAATATTGTTCTAAGTGCCAAAGTTAGAATAGACTGAGAAGAGTTTAGAAGGATTTAAATTAGGTGATGTCGAGATACATCTGTGTTAGTTAAAAATTTCCTATTTCACATATGTGGTGAGGAGTTTGATATAACAATTTACCAGGAAATATTTTCTGGGACAAAGGTGGTGACATCTAACAAAATGAGATGATGCTATCTCTCATATTTATTTATTTATTTATTTTATTAAGGTGAATTAAAATTATCCCATGGCCCAGGTGAGGTAATCACAGCCCGATTTGGTCAAACAACCAGGTCTTTAAGTCGCGGCGGAAGGTGCGGAGGTCAGGGGCCAGACGGAGGTCCAGAGGCAGTGCATTCCATAGGTCAGGGACCGCTACAGAATAGGCTCGTCGCCGGGGGACCGTCAGCCGACATTGACTTGTCGACGGGACCCCGAGGAGTCCTTGCCTATGTGTCCGCACGGGACGGGTGGCGCTCGACATCGGCAGGAGCGCTCCCTTAAATATTGTGGACCCATGTGTGTAGGACTTTGAATGTTAAAGTCAGAACCTTGAATCTCACCGGAGCGCAAACGGCAACCAATGTAGGCCGCGCAGGAGGGGGGTAATATGGGAGAATCGGGTAACTCCCATCACCACCGCGCGGCCGCATTCTGCACCAGCTGCAACCTCGGATGGTATGCAAGGGCAGTCCTAAATAGAGAGCATTGCAGTAGTCGAGTCGTGAGGTGACAAGGGCATGAGTGACTGTACGCAGGCATCCCGGTCCAGAAAAGGGCGAAGCTGGCGAACCAGCGGACCTGGGCAAAGGCCCCCTGGCGACGGCCCCCACCTGATCCTCTAGCTGGAGCCGTGTATCCAGGAGGACCCCCAGGTTCGCGCCCTATCCACAGGGGCAACACCACTCCCCTATGGTCAACGATGGACATTCCTGACTGGTCCGAGATGCCGGTATGTACAGCCACTCAGTCTTGGCTGGGTTGAGCCGAAGCATGTTTCCGTCCATCCAGGTCCGTACCGCTTCCAGACAGCGAGTCATCACGGAGAGGGCATCACTGATCTGGCCTGGGGTGGAGATGTATAGCTGAGTATCATCAGCATACTGATGGTATCTTACCCCAAAACCACGGATGATCTCACCCAGCGGTTTCATGTAGATATTGAATAAGAGGGGGGAGAGGACTGACCCCTGAGGGACCCCACAGGTGAGTACCCTCGGGGTCGACCTCTGCCCCCCCGTCAACACCGATTGCGACCGCCCGTGATAGGAGGAGAACCACCGAAGTACAGTGCCCCCCACTCCCAAGCCCCCGAGGCGTCGCAAAAGGATACCATGGTCGATGGTATCGAAAGCCGCTGAGAGGTCTAATAGGACCAGGACAGAGGAAAATCCCCTGTCCCGGGCCCTCCAGAGATCATCCATCAGTGCGACCAATGCCGTCTCCGTGCTGAAACCAGGCGGAAGCCCGATTGGTACGGATCTAGGTAGTCCACTTCATCCAGGAAAAGTGGGAACTGCTGAGCCACCACACTCTCCACAACCTTCGCTAAAAAACGAAGGTTGGAGACTGGAGACGAAAGTTGTCTAACACGGTCGAGTCCAGGGCAGGCTTCTTCAGGGAGGGGCCTCACCACCGCCTCTTTCAGGCGGCGGGAAGGACACCCTCTCTTAATGAAGCGTTGACCACTGCTCGGAACCAACGCAGGTGACCTCCCTGGTGGTATAAGCCAACCAAGAAGGGCACGGGTCCAACAAACATGTGGTGGAACTCAGGCGCCGCATAATCCTGTCCATTTCATCCTCGGAAACAGGATCGAACTCAGTCCAGATCGTATCAGCCAGACTGTTTGCACCACGATCCTCAGACCACTGCAAGGTGGAGCACAACCCGCCCCGAATCCGCGAAATTTTATCCAACAGATATTGACCAAATTCCTCAGCTCTTCCCCGGAGAGGGTCCACCACCTCCCCGGATATAGGAGGGAGCGGGTGGCCTAAACAGGGCGGCTGGGCGGTTATCTGCGGACGCTATGAGGGTGGAGAGATAGGACCTTCTCGCCTCCCTCATAGCTACCAGGTAAGTCCTAATATGGGCTCTTAACTGGATTCGATCAGATTGGGAGCGGGTGGCCCTCCACTTGCTCTCTAAACCCCTCCGACGGCGCTTCATCTCTCGGAGTTCCTCTGTATACCAGGGAGCCACCCGGGATCCACGGCGCCTGAGGGGACGCATGGGGACAACTCTGTCAAGGGCAGCCCCAGCAGCCTGTTGCCAAGCGGCCGCTAGGTCCTCGGCAGAGTTGTGGGCAAGGGAAGTGGGAAAAGACCCCAGTTCCGCCTGGAACCTCTCAGGGTCCATCAGGCGTCTGGGGCGGAACCATCTCAGTGGTTCCTCATCCCAGCGGTGGGGGAGCGCCTGTTGGAAGACCAGCCGAAGGAGATAGTGATCAGACCATGGGACGGGCAGGGTCGTACAGTTAGCCTGCCCTATATCACTCCGCCACCGTTCCGAGACAAAAACTAGGTCGAGGGTGTTTCCCCCCTCATGAGTTGGGCCCTGAACCAACTGGGTCAGGCCCATGGCCCCCATGGAGGCCATGAACTCCTGGACCACACCAGACGCCCCCCCCAGGGAAGGCAGGTTAAAATCCCCCAGGACCATAAGCCCTGGGAGATCCACCGCCACCCCCGAGAGGACGTCGAGAAGCCCAGGCAGGGCTGCTGCTACACAGCTGGGGGAAAGGTATGTCAGCAGCAAGCCCACCCGACCATTAGGCCCCCACCTCAAGAGGAGAGTCTCACCACCGCCTATCTCAGGAACGGCGACCTCCCTTGGAATCAAGGTCTCCCGAATAACTACGGCCACTCCACCACCCCTCCCCTGGGCTCGAGAGCGGTGCAAAATCCGAAAACCTGGGGGGCATAAGTCAACAAGAGGGACCCCTCCCTCTGGCCCCAACCAGGTCTCGGTGATACAGGCCAGGTCCGCAGCCTCCTCCTCGATCAGCTCACGGAGGAGGGAGGATTTATTAGCCACGGACCTGGCATTAAAATACACCAGTCTGAGCCCAGGAGGCCCAGTTCCCGTGCCCCCAAGGGAGGAGGTCATAGGGTCAGAGCGCGCCACCGCTCGAAGAAGATAGCGCGGGGCGCGGTCCCAAAACATAATTTGGCCCCATGCCTCCTCGTCTCCTGCCAATCCCAGCCACCCTAGGGATTGCGGTCCCCGACCTGCACCCCCGGTCCCCATCAGCCCCAGCCCCGCCCCTCCCCACCGCGGACCGGGCCGTATCCCACCCCCCCAGCGCCATTTCCCACCCTCCTCCCAGCCTTCTTAGAAAATTGGTTAAAAATTTAAGTAAAGGGGCCCTAGTGACCCTCTTTTGCATTTTATTAGAGCCCGCCCCCACCCTATCCTCTGCCATGCCATCTCTCTGGGTTCCATAACCCATCCTCGAGGTAGGCGGAGATAGTACAATAGGGCAAACCGAGAGAGAGGGAGTTCTCTCAGGGCCTGCAATTCTGCTACCGTGTAAGATTGTATGGTAAAAGCATATTTAAAACGGACATGAGGGTTAAAGAGATGACAACTACAATAGCGGCAACAAAGTCTGGTATATAACTTGGTCTAGTCCGAGATATTATATTGTCCATTAGAGAGTCCAGATTTGAAGACCAGGCTGCCCTCTCACGGCAGACCAGGGGATGTCAAAGAGGAGAAGTGTTAGCAAAAGTTGGAATGGTTACAATCCTTTTTATTTTCATGATACTTGTTGTAAAATGTGCAATTGTAAAGCCTTCCAAAATGCATCTAGGATAATTTTTAATTTTGAAATATTAAAATTAAATTGAAATTGAAATATTTAAAACAAAATTGGGGTCAGCATCCTTTTCTGTATACCACTGCCTTTGAACTACATCGTGGGAAATCACAAAACACAAAACCCAGGGATGTTGTGAGTAGAAACCATATATTGTAATCTAACTTTAATTCTCTTATCACTCAGTTAGCTCAATGTTACACACCAATAAATCTAATTCAAAGTGCTGGTTTGAATCTATAAAGTCCTACATGACTTAGCTCCAGAGGCCATTTCCTCCAAATAGAATCTGCCAGCCTGTGAGAATATATAGAGGGGAATGTATATTATTATTAGATTTCTTATTAAATATGTATCCCTATGATCCTGTCCCTCCGTACTCCTTTCTGAATTCCACCTGGTATTCTGCTTATTACCATTCAGAAACTGTGGAAACAATTCTGTTTAAATTAGCATTGGGAATTGGTTTGTTTGCTTGCTTATTGATTGATTGGATTGGATTTGGCTACCCATCTCTCCATAGCAACTAAGGTAGCTAACAATGTGTAAAAACAACCAAAAAGTTTTATTTGATGCATGAGATTTTATGGTGACCAGATTTTATGGTGACAACCTGGTTGTTTCTAGTCGGGTTATTTTTTAGGTATAGAACTGGTTACGTTATTGTTTTGGACTTGTCCCACTGATAAATGTTCTAATCTTTATAAATGTAAATTGCCTGGCTTCTAGGTAGTAATTACTCAGCTATAGTGACTGATTCACACATTGAATTAAGCCATTGCTTGTTTTAGAAGTGTTTATTTAAAACTCAATGAATTGGTTTGTATATGAAACTAAACCAGAGGTGGTATTCAGCAGGTTCTGACCAGTTCTGAGAACTGGTAGTGGAAATTTTGAATAGTTCAGAGAAGGTAGCAGAAATTTTGAGTAGTTTGGAATACCAGCTTCTGACTGGCCCTGCCCCCATCTATTCTCTTCTCTTTTGTTTGTTGCCCTGCACAGGAGAAAGGAGCTGTAAAGCAGGTTAGTGCAGTGGGAGGGAATGGGGATTTTACAGTATCCTTCCCCTGCCATGCCCATCAAGCCACACCACACCACGTCCACCAAGCCATGCCCACAGAACCGGTAGTAAAAAAATTTGAATCCCACCACTGAACTAAATCACCAACCATAAACCATAGTTTGAAACTTTGCTGGGTAATAAATGAAGAGCAAATGAATCATACTGTGACCTTGTCTGGAGTACAAAGCCAGCTAGTCTGACTGAAAATGTATGACTGAGAAATTATAGAGGAATCATTGACATAAAAATATTTAAGATGTGAGGAAATAAAGAGAAATGATGATCATATCAGCCCCATATTTGGTTGCTGATAGTACAACAATATGGTAAGTAAGTAAGCCTTCTGAATAAATACATTCAAGAAATAAGTCCTTGTGGCACAATTTATATCCCATGTACTTTATTCATATAAGAGAGAGTATTCTTTCATTACTGTGTAAGGAATATAAAAGAATGGCATTTGTATAAAGGGTATCTCAACATTTATTTGCAATGAAGGTGGAGTAGAGAAAACTGTATGAATAAGGTAGAGGATAATCCTTTATGACATATTAATCCTCTGCATACTTGGCCATCATATGAGGTAGCTAGTAATATTCCTTCCTATTGACTTCTTCTTGTCTTTATGGGTGTGCCTAACTTTATTTAATAATTCTTGCTTCTGCAGCTGCTTCTGTGAAAAAGCTTATCTGTATGGGGAAGAATAGAAAATCCACCTTTGGGATTTTAAGTAGACCAATTGTAGCCCCAACTGATCCACCCCATTATAATTAAGCACAATAATAATTTTGCCAATGCAGTCTCTATAATGCTTTTATATACAATAATGATATATACAGTGTCCCTAACACTGACATTGTTCACATCTTAGAATTGGCTCATTTCATATTGTGGTAAGAATTGTGGGATTTCAATTACTTCATGCTGGCTTTTTGTCATGCATTTGTGGTCTGTGGAGATTATTTGAACACTGACCAGGGCAACTGTATATGCAATTAGAGTAGATGTTCAGTAGATAATAAGAAAAGATACTGAAAAATGGCATGCTAATATTATAGTGCATATATAGGTCAGTGGTACAACCACATCTGAAACTGTGTGTGCAGTTCTGGTCACCTCAACTCAAGGAATATAGTGAAGCTAGAGAGGGTATGCAAAAGTATGCATAATATGGATAAAAGGAACAAGGAGAAGCTATTTATAATCCTGAAAGAATCAAGACAGACAAAAACAATTATTTTTTATACTACATATAATCAAACTTTGGAATTTGCTCTTACAAGGTGTGGTATTGGTTTCACAAAAGGGTTTGGAAATTATTCATGACCAAATATTCTCTTTTATCAGTACTCATTACCAATTCATAGAAGTCACAGTTAGTAGCCTTGATGGCAGTATGATTGCCACCAGCTAGGAAACAAGTAGACTACTTTGTGAGGTTGGTTGGATGCTGTGAGAATATACTGCTTGACTAAATGGGTTAAGTGTCTGGTCCAGCATGGCACTGCTTATTGTTCTTTTAACCAAGAAGGCCATTTGTAGATATCTTGACAACAGTATTATTATTTCTAAAGTGAGAATGGCTCTGCCAAAAATAGGTCATCTTGTTTCATTCTTTGACAAGACAACTATTTTAGTGGACAAGGAGAACCTTATGGATATAACCTACCTTTTCAGCAAAGCTTGTAGCAAAGTTCCAAATGACATTCTAATTGACAGGTTTTTGAAGTGTGATTTAGTTGGCACAATGTTAAGGTGGGTATAGAACTGGCTGGCTAACTGCACTCAGAACATTGATATATCTACATCATGTTTTTTTTTTTTTTAAACAAATTTTATTCAATTTTTAACAATTTTTTAAAACAGCTCTTTTCAGTAGACAGCATGTTCCCGAGTCATCACTTTTACATGCAAATGTGACAGTAGATCTATATTCATTTTAAACATTTAACTTCACTTCTATTCCATTTTAGCGGACAAAGGGTCAAAGAAATTAATCCTAATCTCAAATCTTAATCTCAATCTGTATAGCCCCCAGTTCATTTCGAGTTAATTGCAAATATACATATATATTTTAAAAACTTCATGTATAAATCTTACAAATAACAATATATTTGCCCATCATATTAAAGATAAAGTTCATCCATGTCTATCCTTTAATTATCTTCACATTGTTAATACTCTTTTAATCATTTACAGAATTCTTTTGTCCGTCAGATTTGCCCTTTCATCACATATTCTCTCCATAATTCTAAATCCATACCCATGTTAACACTAAAAGAATGAAAAAAAACCTAGACTTGCCCCCTTTTACTACTTTGAAAGTGACACCTCAGTGGTTAATATAGTAACATAATCATAATCATTCCCTTTAAAAGCGAAAGATAGAGAAAAAGAAAAAGAAAATGGAAAAAAGCTCCCTTACAATATATCTCTAATCGGTTGGGTTCTGCAACACATATCCCCCTAAAATTTATTTATGGTTCCAAAATAATAATAAAAATAACTAATCTTGGTTATTGACAAATCTCATTTTAGGCATTTTCTAAAATCATTTCAATTAATTCAATTCATCTAATCATCATTTAGCTTTCTTTTGTAGATAAGAAATGAAAAATGTGACCTTTTACCAGTAAAATTGTCAGTAACCCCTATTGTTTTACACTTTTATAATTACAATATATTCTTATTACCATTTCTTCATGCAGAACCCCCTTTTAAATCGCTAGCCATTGTCTCTATGCAAACAAGTTTCTTTTATTATGTAATTCCCATGTCTCTCTATCTTTTGTTCTTGTTTCTTGTTCCTTCTCCTCTCTTTTGTCCGCTATCCCCTTCTCTATCCAGTTTGAATCCCTCTCTCTCTCTTTACCTTTCTGCTCTCTATCCTTCTGGACCTTTCTAACATGCCTAATTTCATAAATGTTCCTTTTTAATTACCTTCTTAAGTTTCATTTTTTAACCATCCTCCCTTTCCCTTTTATTTGTATTAATCTTTGTGTTAATTGTCTTCTTAAAATGGCTTTCGCTTGTGCTGGCTCCTTCTCCTCCCTATTATCCTGCTCTCCCCTTCTCTATCCAGTTTGAATCCTCTCTCTCTCTTTACCTTTCTGTTCCTTTCCTTCTGAACCTTTCTAACATGCTTAATTTCGTAAATGTTCCCCTTTTTAGATACTTTCTTAGGTTCCGTTTTTTAGCCACCCTTCCTTTCCCTTTTATTTGTGTTAATTGTCTTTTTAAGATGGCTTTCTCTTGTGCTGGCTCCACCCTTTCCACGGCTTCTTCTTCTTTATTCAGCATTTGAATGCCCATATTTTCTGCAACATGCCAAGTTAGTTCAGTCACTTCCTGTAACAGTTCTTTCATACTTTTAAACTCCATTTTTAATTCTTTGGATGACCACCAAAATTTTAATTTTCCTTATTTCTTCTTCTTTAAATTTTCTATAATCCTAACCCAGGTCCAGAGTCTATATCAATATTGCCAATTAGTCCAGCAATCCGTCTTTGTGTATTCAAGCTTTCACTTTCTATAAGTCCTGCGTCTCTTTAAAATGTAGCAACTCCAATCCACAAAGGAACAAGATAGTTTCTTACTTCTTTAACTTCCAATTTTTCTCCACAAAGTGGCACTTTCTGCACAGAGTCTTAACCCTTTCCTTTTATTTTGATAATCAAAGTTTTCCGAGCCCCAAACTTAAGTTCTTACGCTGGCTTCTTCCTTTCCGGTTGAAGCCCCTTATAGCTGTCAAAAATATTTTACTTATTTTTCTTCACTTGGAACTGCGCCGCTTCTGTTTCTCTTTTTAAAAACTCATCTTTATCTTAATCCGGGGTGCCTTGATCTTACCATCCGATACTCGGTTCCTCTGCTGTCGACTTCTCTCTTTCCTCCTGCACCAATCTTAGTCCCGTTGAGACCTTCTCTTGAGGTGGCCATTTTGACCACCGCTTCTTGGCGTCTTCGGAGGAAAAGACCAGACCCAAAGGGGAGATCGGCTCCCCTCACTCTGGCTGGCAGATTTCCCTTTCTCCGCCGCCCCTCTGAGGCAGCTTCAGCCCGAACCTTGCAGGATCGGGGCTCTCCGGCAAGAGCCAGGCTGCGGTCGTGGGCGATCACAAACCGCCGCCTGTTCTCGAGAAGGCTCAACCGGAAGTATCTACATCATGTTGAACAGCATCATCAGTGAGGTCTTTCAGAAATCTCAGACCAGTTTTATTCAATATTTTATTAATAATCTGTGAATGGATTGATAGACTATTTTATTGTAGTTGCAAATGACAGAAAATTAGGCCAGGTCAGCATCTAGA
>SOZL01000331.1:0-22496 GCA_009733165.1 Naja naja | reverse complement strand
GTTCCACTGATTAATTGTTCCATCAGAAATTTCTCCTTACTTCTAGATTGCTTCTCTGCTTCTATCTTCTGTGCAAAGTTTGGGCTTGTGCAAGGATGTGAGAGTTTTATTCATATCTATATTGCCCAGAAGACAGGTTGCCAGTGCTATGGTGTTTAGCATTGGTAAAGTCTATTACTGGAGCTATTGCTGAACACAAGTCTACTGGGAAGTCTGTCAGACTTGTATTGAAAGTTAACCCAGCTGACAGATATATGAGGTAGAGGAGAGAACTTACATTTCATCCTGGCCCATCCCATTTGTAGGTGAGATTTACTCATCTTTGGTCCCTTGATGGTCCCTTGATTTAGCAAGGGGATACCAGCAAAACATTGTCATTTATCCCAGTTCCCATTAAAATAGCAAATGGCAGCAAATGGCTGTAATCAGCAGTACATAGATGCACTCCAAAGAATATACAACATTGTGATCGAGTAGGCGATTGCCTCTTTCCCAAAGTAACAAAAACAGCAGAAAGCAGAAAACCGTGCAAAACTCTTTGTTGGCAGAAGAAATGGAAAATCAGCAAACCCTCTTTGGAACATTTTCCCCAGTTTTTTCAAAAAGACCACTAGCAGCTTTTTTTCCTCGAGGCAAGACAGGACAATTGTTTTTGAAGATAATTGTTTTAAACAATTTATTTTAAAAAGAGAAATAAAAATAATCATATGTGCATCACCAACAGACTAAAAAAATTTAATGAAGAAAACCTAAACAATGCTGTACTGACTAAAATTAACTAAATATGACAAAATAGAAAGAAAAAATGAATAACTGAAAAAAGATCCATATAATTACTATAAATAATAACATAAAATTAATTCTTAAACTTATCATTAAATCTAGACAATGCACCAATATCCTGTGTCACCTTCTCATTTTTAGAATTGCAGACTTTTCAAAAACAATCTGTATCCTGGGCCGCTTAAAATCAGGAGAGTAAATTACTTTCCAAATATGTAAAATAATCCTCTTTGCCAAAGCTTTTCATGAAATAATAAAATCTGTTTTAGGAATATAGTTCAGAATGTAATGATGTTCTTAACTATAATATATTATAATATAATATTACAGCAACATATGTATAGTAATATGAAGGCAAAACAAAGATATAAGTGGATAACACCAAGTCATTGGTTTTCAAATTTTTGTAACACCAATGTAAACATTTAATGTCCACCCTTTTAAGCATTTTAGTCTAATAAACAGGAAACAATATTTTCTGATTATTTCATTTCATTTTTAAATCATATTTTATATTTCTTAATACCTGGATCCATTGATTCTCCAAAAATAGATATTCTAATGCTTCATGATTCAGATTATGCAGATAGTCCTCCACTTATGACCACAAATGAGTCCAAAATTTCTATTGCCAAGCTAGACAGTTGTTTAGTGAATTTCTTGCCACAGTTGTTAAGTGAATCTGGCTTCCCCTTGACCTCAGATGGTCATAAAAGATGATCACATGACCCCAGGATACTGCAACCATCATAACTATAAGTCAGTGTCCAAGGGTCTGGTTTTTGATCATGTGAGCTTGATGCTGCTGCAAGGGTGGTTAAGTGTGAAAATGATCATTAGTCACTGTTATGTATGCAGGTTTGAATGTCATTGGTTTAGTTTGAACTGTTCTTGTAAAATGTCAGAAATGATTGATTTAAAAAGTGCAGGAAAATCCTGCACTCTGATTAGCTGGCAACTGCGGCTGCTGGCTATAAGTAGCAGCCCCAGCCCAGCCAAATCGGGTCTGTTATGAGCTGTAGTCACTAATAAACTCTTCACTGAAGCACTCCGCGTCTGACTCTTCATGCAAACTTAACAGTCACTTTTTTCAGTGCATTGTAACTTCAAATGGTCACTAAATGAATGGTTAAATGTTGAGGATTACCTGTACTAATACAGAACCAAAGAAGCCACATTATGGTGCATTGTGGTTTTAGTGAGAAATTTAATTTAATTTAATAAAATTTAAGGACTTCAAATAATTCAAAAAGTCACAATCAATAGATATCTAGGCAAAAAGTGAAAGGCTCATTTATTTGCAGGCCAATTAAAAAAAACCAGACCTTCTATTCCCCCTCTTTCGTCATCACCATCTCATTGTGCCGCCAACACTGCTATAGGAAAGGCAGCGTTGTTCAAAGTTGGTGCTCCACCTCCTCCCACGGATGACACTTTGCCATCCACCAGTTCTTCAATGGCGTCTTCACCCGTCGCTTACAGAAGGTTCTGCAAAGAGTGACAGAAGGCACCGTATCAGGGATGGGGAAAGAGACAGCATGGAATATCTAAGGTGTTAGGAATGGATAAACCACAAAAGGTCACCTTTCAGGACTGCTATTATATACACAAATACAAACCAGAGCTGTCAACAGATATTTCAGCTAAATAATAGTTTTATTTACTCATATTTCACATTTTTGAACTACCTATCTTCCTCAGAGAGAGTAGTCTTTTATATCTGTTTTATACCTGTTATGTCTTCAATTGGGATTTTGAAATGAATGTTACATATTATATTAGAGCCATGGTGGTGCAGTGGTTAGAATGCAGTGTTGCAGGCTAATTCTGCTGACTGCTGGTTGCCAGCAGTTCAGCAGTTCGATTCTGACCTGCTCAAGGTTAGACTCAGCCTTCCATCTTTCCAAGGTCAGTAAAATGAGGACCCCGATTGTTGAGGGTAATATGCTGACTCTGTAAACTGCTTAGAGAGGGCTGTAAAGCATTGTGAAGCGGTATATAAGTCTAAGTGCTATTGCTATTAAGAATCACACTTTGTACAAGGTTTGCTTTATACCATTTCAATCTTGTTTAATTTAAACATAGTATATCACATCTTTATTTTATCAGAGAGACTTAACCTTTACTGGAACCAATTCTATTCCAAATATTCACCATCTAAAGTCACCATAATCATCCTATTGAATTTCCCCATTATTAACTCTGTATTCTCAACTCAGTTGAGTTCTGTTTCCCCAGAATCTATATATCTATACATGCTGCTGAGCCCCCAACTGTTTACATACAGCTGTCAATCCACATTTATGATAGGAGGCTGCAAAACTACATTGTACAAGTAATAGGTAATAGGCATTACCAACTATCCATTTGCTGGACATTACACTAGAGACACATATGCAGATCTCCACTTTAGCCATTCACTGAAGTTCTTTTGAGAATCCAGGCCACTGTGATTTATTCATGTTCAGATTGTCCTTAGAAGAAATTTTCCCTAGTTAAACTGTAAAGAATCCCTTATTATTTCATTGAATGAACCACTTCCTCAATATATAATCTGTATCAAAGGTAGCTACAAGTATTTTGCTATATCCCTATGGGAATTCGCAATGATTTCTGACTATTTTTTATTTAAACACATCTTTAATAATAATAATAATAATAATAATAATAATAATAATAATATCTTCTCATCTAAATTAGGGGTAAAGGAATTTTAGTGGAGGGTTAATAATTGACAGACTTAAAAGAAAATGTAGACAGTGGTAGTAGCATTCCAAAAATTTGTTATCAAAATTATTTAATTCTATTTCCATGTCTTTTGCATCTTGTTCTCCTAATTTTTTTAAAAAAATCCTACAAATTGAAATCTGTTACTTTAATGAGGATCTAGTAAAATAAAATAACCCTAACTTTTGACAAAGATGCTCCCCAGTTATAATGGTTCTATGATGGTCAAAGACAATATGATAATGATAGAAAAGTTTTATCATTAGGTAGTCTTTGGAGACTATATCCCACAGTTAAAATTATCCCATTATAATGTCTTTGAAGACTGACACAGCATGGGATGCTTTATTTATGTCCCCTACTGCTTTTTCCACCAGCGGTTTAAGAACGTGTTTGATTATTCCACATATATCATACATACTAATTTTACCACTCATTTAGTATATTTCAATTTAGCCTCCTTTCAAAGATGGTGCCTGCCGTGCACAACATTGGGAATGGAACCATGATCTATACAACATGTGTTCATACTGCAGTCCATCAAACAAATACCGTAGCTATAATAGCAATAGCACTTAAACTTATATACTGCTTCACAGTCCTCTATAAGCGGTTTACAGAGTCAGAATATTGCCCCAACAATCTGGGTCCTCATTTTACCAACCTCAAGACGATGGAAGGCTGAGTCAATCTTAAGCCTGTGAAAATCAAACTGCTGGCAGTTAACCGAATTATCTTGCAATTAACCACTGTACCACTATAGCTAATAATCATCATCCCTAGCAAATAATCATGGTGTATGGAATTTTGTGTCAACGTTGAGATCTTTAGAGGATTCTTTCTTTAGGAGACATGATAATTAAGTAAGACTGAAACTAATTTAAATTTAGAATGAAAGTATGCCCTCTGCAGGATCTGCTAAAGATGAGTTGAGCATAACAACGCCAGTAAAAAAAATCATTGTTAATTTTTACAGTGTGTGATGTAAAAGCAATGCTCAATAAAACTGCTAAAAGTTGAAGTCCAACACATCTGGAGGACACCAACTTAAGGAATGCTGTGATAAAGTCTGAGAACTGCTAATGTGGAAACTGAAAGTATAACTTGCATTATTGACCCTGCTAATTGGGTTTGATGGAACTTGAATACAACTTTGGAAGACCATAGGTTTCCTGCCACGGGTTAAGGAGAGGTAAACTGGGATATCCAAACCATTGCAAGACTCATTCAACTCTAGAAAGGATTCAGTGACTAAATAAAGTGTTCTTGTTAACAGTTTTCTTGTTATAGATTTGCATAAGAATCTCTGTCTAAAATTGCTGCACAATTATGAACTGATTTTCATTTTGTGTGCATGAATGTAGATTCCCTATAGAGCAACCTCAATATCAAATTATTTAGCATACCTGGAGAAGTTGGAGGTTCAGATTCAGACCTAAAAAAAAAACAAAAGAACTCCAGGTCTGTAAGCAAGATTCTGGTTACCAAATTCCCTAATAAAGAGTCTGTGTGTAATGTTCAGTTCCTGCTTAAATCCCATCCATTTCCCAAAGGAATGGCTCATGCCAGCTTAGTATTTTGGGATTTGCAGTCTCAATACAAGTATAATGTTCCAAGCTAGAAAAAGTTGGTTTACAATCAAATTACAGTTAATAACAGTCTTTTCACAGGATAACTCTAGTAAACTTTTTTTTGGCTTTAGCCCCTAGGCAATATTATTATTTAAACACACACACACACACATGAAATATTTTGTTTATTAGCAAAAATTATACTGAATGTAAAAGAAGGCCAGGAATGAATGTACCAAAATCAAGCCACAGTTCTACAATCTTACAGATCGTAGGAGTGTTAGCCACGTTCAAGCAGACTTGTGAGAGAGCAAGCCACTCAGAAAATGAAAGGCACCTGTGCTATTCTAGGCTCTTCCTTTAAGTTTAAGCCCTCCCACCACCAGCAGCACAGATGATCGCCTATAAAAGCTGTGCTGTGAAAGAGCTGACGATACATGTGGGGGAGAGAAGGAGGCGTGTTTGTGTGTGGAAGTAAAGCAACCTAAAGCAGTCAGAAAAGAATGCTATTCTCCAGCCGCGAGCACAAAGAGTAATAGCAGGAACTACAATAGCAGAAGGAAGAGTAGCAGCGGGAAAGGGTGAAGATAATGAGTAGTGAATAATAGTATATGAGTGCTTGTATGTGTTGTCTAGGGACCTGCGTTGTGGCCTAGTCTTTTGGTGTTTGAGCCAGACAAATTAGGTATAGATTAAAAGAATTTGTCACAGGGTGATAAAAGTGGCATATCCCAAACAAATGAGTTATCCAACATAAGATGGTATCTGCATGGGTGAAATTGGCTCAAACTCGAGGAGTTCATTAAGTACTCTGTACCAAAAGAAAACAAACCTTAACTACAAAAGCAAAAGAGTTTAGCCCTTGCAGACCTCAGACTTTGCAGATAATAACTAACATCCTGACTTCAGAAACGACACCCTTCAAAAGAGTCTACACTAAACAGAGATGGAAAAAAATAAACCAGCAATATTCTACCTTAGACACAGAAGAGGCTACTGCTTTGTTAGAGGCAGGTATCTACTTCATGTAATTAAGCAAAGAAGAAGGTAGACCAGGCAGAAAAAAGCTAGGCTCAGATATTTGAAGCAACAGAAAGAGGAAACGTTTGTTAATTTAAAAAAGGGAAAGAAGAGCAGCTTTGGAGTGAGAAAGAGGAAAAAGCAAAAAGAGGGAAGAGTGAGGGCAAGAAAAGAATTTAGGGATCTCATAAACTTAAAGGAGTACAATCACTAGAAGGGACATATTCACATCTAGGATTTTCAGAACATGTTGAGAGGGAAGGTGGTCCCAAAGATACCAAAACCCTAACTTAACAGAGGAAGAAGATATAGAAGCCTGTATTACTATATTTTGCTTTGAAAGAGTTGCTGCTACCTCTTGTAAATGAGAATGAAACTGGGATTGACCTGAGAGTGAACAGATGGCCAGATTAGCCCCATATTTAACAGGAAAAGTTCTAAAAGCCTACAATGGTCTTTCAGCTACTGAAGTAATGGATTATTATTATTATTATTATTATTATTATTATTTTAAAGAGATAATTCTATACAGATGCAATGTAACTCCTTATAGGCAGAGATTTAGGAGCTACATATATGACAAACATAAAGGAGTTGTGAATTGTGAGCAAGATTGAAGAAAATGTATGAGGCCAGATAAAAGATGCAAAGAATAAAATGGTAACAGAAGTCATTTTAGCATACAAGGTCCATATTGTCTGGCATTTTATTTTATTTTTATTTATTAGCTATCCTGCCTTTTTGACAAGCTTGAGGCTTGCATTGCATATAACATTTCCTCTACCAGCTTTTCCCACAAAAATAATTCTCCAGTGAAAGCTGGACTGAACAATATGATAATTCAAAACTACCCACTGGGTTTCCATGGCTGAGAGGTGATCTTGAAGCTGGGTTTTTTCTCAATCCTAGTTCAACAATTTAACCACATTATCTGGCATTCTAATCTTACAGTAGCCAACCAGATTTCATGAGGAAGCTCAGAAAATCATATTTTCCAATTTAATTTGTCCAGCCACTGATACATCAAGGACTATACTTGAGACAATCTGTAATTATCATTACTAGTAGCCATCGATACTTTACTTTCCAGGAATTTATTTGAAGTCATAACTATTATCAAGCTGTGTTGCCTCCATTGTTTGGTCTTTTAAAAAAATCTAAAAAGTCTCTCAAACTTATAGTTCTTCTTCATAGGGGACTTGATCCAGCCTATGATTACTCTGGAAGCTTTATTTACGTATTTGTCATTTAATTGTGTATTTATTAAAGCATCTGACTAGTAGTCAACTACCTAGAATCTAAGGATGGTTTAGAAAATAGACAAATAATGCAACAATTAAGTATATTATTTTAAAAACTTAAACAAACATATGCTCCATCATTTCCAGCTTAGAAGTTTCTTTCCACATGGGTTCATATAGTAAATTTATACAACACATACACTAAGGACTTTAATACCAAGTGGCGACTACTGGCCGGAGATAGGCTAAGATATTTTTCTGTTCCATGCCACATTCAGCCAACTAGTCTTCCTCTGGGAAATTCTATTTTACCCCTCTCACTCACCACCAGGTTACCTTTCTCATTCTTCAACTGTCAACCAGCAATCCATGGCTGTCAGTGAATGGAGGAAGAAATCTCTCTTAGAGAACATTTGTTTAAAAATAAATTCTTCGTATTCATTCAATCCTTTCCAAACCTCCCAATATTCCCAGCTGAGTGCAAACGTTGCTGTTTGTTATATATAAATGTCAGCATTTGGCTCCCCACATCTAAATTGTAGGAATAGAAATAAATGGATCAACAAGCTGGAGAGATGGCAGCCATCTTCCCCACTCCTTACCCTTCAAGAAGGCATTGGTAGGTTGCTATCTCCTGTTCCAGTCTGTTTTAATATCCATCAGTCGCTTGTAATCCTCAGCTTGGTTCTGGGCATCCGACTTCAATTGCAGCAGCTCTGCCTCCCGGGCAGCCACAAGATTATGTAACTGTGACAACTCCAACCCATAATGGGATTCCACCTCAGCCAGGATCCCCTCAAGGGCTCCTTTCTAGGAACAAAGAAAGATTTTTGTTTTTGTTTTTTCTGAAGCGCTAAGTCTAAAGATGCTGTGCAGGGCCCAGGAGAAGCAGAGGATAGATGGAGAGAATAGAAACTTGAGTCCAGCTTGTAAACATGACTTGCCTTCAAGGAGATATTATAGGAGTCCTACACAAATGTTTCATTGAGGATACCGGTTAATGGTGTCCAGAGTAACCTGTCTTAGATTGTTTTAATAAAATAATTTGGAAACTTGCCTATTACAAGGAAAGTATCTTGTACATAATCTTTATTTAAAGGAACCTTTCAAGGCATTCTTAAAATATAAAAACAGGAAGCCTGACAGTCTCATGCTTGGAGAAATGACAAGCTGCATCTTAGCAGAGATGGGGTGTATATCAGCCTTCTAAGTGGTAAACTTTGTGAACATTTTCATAACCTGCTCTAAAACTTCCAAATATGTCCATCAGTCCCCAATATTGAGGTATCTCTTCTTTAGCCATGAGAGAAATAAGTTTATATTAATTTTTAGGACAGGAAAACACCTTCTGCATTTGAGCTTTTAGCATCTAATCCACAAATTTGAAAATATCTGGAACTGACCATGCTCCAAAGAGAATGCAGCTCAATCTCAAAGCCTGGGCCAGCCGTTTCAACTCCACCGTCTTCATCCGAGCACTCTGTAGAGCCTCACTGCTGACAGAAACCTCCTGACTGAGTGCATCACACTGTGAAAGGGAGGAGAAGTTACACAATAGATATTCTGACCATATTATTTCCCATACAAAGAGTAGAAATCTCATGGAAATTGCTATTATCATTTGTGTATGAACAATGGCTATGCTGCACATTGTTCACTTGTTCAGTGGTTTCACTCTGTCTAACACTTAAAAAGCTTTTGATCAGGATTCATATAGGTTATATTTGATCAGAATATAACCTCTGTTGTCTTCTAATAAAGCAGAATCAGATATCAAGGGCAGATCTTGGCTACTGACATTTATTCAATTACCTTGAATTAAAAGCTGCCTTTCTGTTCAAACCAGACTGGCATCTGAAAAAGATGTTCATATGCACATGTCTATAAATAAAATGAGTCAGACTAAATTCTGTACTAAGGTCATTCATCTTTTGAGGAAATCTGTCCAGCATTTTTATGGTTTAAATAATCCAGCCTAATGCAGATGAATGCTGTACGTGTTTATGATATCATTGGTTTGGCTTCTGTTGGCTATGAAGCAGCACAAGTAAATGCAGAGCACTGATAGCAAGACCCTTAATTCTGCTGCCATTTATTGCCAATTTGGCCTTAGCTGCTTTCTGAGATTTCATTAGTCTTATTATCGCCCAAAATGTTTGAAGCCTAATCGTAACAGAAACTGTTAAGAAGATGAAGAGTCATGTTAAGTTTGCATGAAGAGTCAGACGCGAGGAGTTCCAGCAAAAGGCTTTATTAGTGACAACAGCTCGAATGGACCCGTCCGGTAAGGCTACGGCTGCTTTATAGCCTGCAGCCGTAGCTGCTAGCCAATGGGAGTGCAGGGTTTCTTCCCGCACTATTTAAACCAATACCATTTGACATTTTACAAGACCAGTTCAAATAAACCAATAACATTTAAACCTACATACATAACACCCCTCCCCACTAGGTTCAGTCCATACCAAACCCCAACCTATCTAATGTATTCCTTTAAATAGGTGGGGCTCTTACGTAATGCTGAGACCTTCGTGGTTCAGAATCTTTATTGTTCTCACCCAGTGAGGGGAAATGTGTCTGCTGACATTTCCCTGTTAGGACTTCCTGTGAAAGAAGACCCTGTTAGACTGTTAGAATCTGGTCTCTCCTCCCAACCCATCTCCATTCCAATGTCAACACCCAAGTCAGGTAGTGATGTACAATCTTCCACTTCTAAGGATGGATCTAGGCATTGTGACAGGGTTCGGGATGGTTCCTGTCGTAATGACTCTACTTCTAAGGATGGATCTTGGCATTGTGACAGGGTTCGATGGTTCCTGTGCAATGGCTCGCTACACATAGGGTTGATTCCTGTTTGCTGATATTCCTCCTGTTCCTCCCCTTCCCCCCTAGAAGAGACATCAGATGAGGGACCTAGAGAGAGACAGGGGCGATGTTCCTGAGGGAACCGGGATCTAAGTTGGTCAATGTGCCTGCTCCAGAGGAGGCCATCCTCTGTTTGAACCCTGTAAGAAAGAGGGCCAGTGATGTGAGTTATTTCAGCAGGAATCCACAAAGGTTCACCTGTAAGGTTCCTAGCATAGACAGAATCTCCCACACTAAAAGAACGAACTTTGGAAGTGGAATCCAGTGGTGTATTGGGTGCATAAGTGGGATGAAGTCGGTCAAGGGAAGACCTAAGTTTCCTGCCCATTAACAACTCTGCTGGGGACAAGTTAGTTGATGGGCTAGGAGTGATGTGCTGAACACTAAGAAGCTTTTCAAGCTTCTCAGTGATGTCCCCAGGACCCAGCTGCTGAAGCTTTTCTTTGGTAAAGCGCACCATACGTTCAGCCGCCGTTGGTCAAGGGTGCCCAGGGGCTGTGAGGGCATGTCTGATGCCCTGTTGAGCTAGAAAGGATTCAAAAATGTTAGACGTGAATTGAGGGCCATTGTCAGAGACAAGGACATCTGGTAACCCATGGGTTACAAAGAGCTTTCTGAGCTGCTTGATAACAGCCTCAGTAGTAGTAGAAGTCATGAGAATAACCTCTAGCCATTTGGAGTATGCATCTACAATTACTAGAAACGTGTGCCCTCTTGTAGGGCCTGCAAAATCAATGTGGATTCTAGACCATGGGCCCCTAGGACATTCCCATTCCTGTGTGGGGGCGTGAGGTGGGGCAGGCCTGACTACCTGGCAATTGGGACAAGAGGCAACCCAGTTTTCAACCATTTTGTCAATACCTGGCCACCATACATAACTCCTGGCCAAACCTTTCATCCTTACAATCCCAGGATGACCCTCATGTAACATTTCCAAAACCTCCCTTTGCAGTTTTGCAGGAATAACCACCCTGTTACCCCACAAAATACATCCTCTTAATACAGATAATTCAGTTTGCCTGGATTTGAAAGGTTGGGCAAAGTGAGGTAGATCTTGAAGAGGCCAACCTTTCTTAATCCAGCCCATAACAGGTGCCAACACAGCATCTTTGGCAGATTCTCTGGCAATCTCAGCAGCATGGACTGGAAGCTTAGCAACGGTCTCCAGGAAAAGGTGTGAGTCTCAAGTTCAAAGTCCTCCTTGTGGCAAGGTAGTGGGCAACGACTCAGTGCATCAGCATGTCCAATGTCCTTGCCAGGCCTGTGAATCAGTTTGTAGGAGTAGGCTGCAAGAAATTCAGTCCACCTCAGCATTCTTGGTGACAGGATAATAGGTGTAGGTTTGTCTCCTGCCACGATGCCAAGCAAAGGTTTGTGATCTGTAACAATGGTGAATGACCTGCCATACAGATATTCATGAAATTTCTTAACAGCTGCAACAACTGCTAAGGCCTCCTTGTCCAATTGGCTGTAGTTCCTCTCTGCTTTGGACAGCGCAGAGTAAATGCAATTGGGGCTTCCCGCCATTGGGAAGCCTGTGGCTCAAAACCCTCCCACTCCAAAAGGGGATGCATCACAAGTCAGAACAACAGGCAAATTCTCAGAGAATTGAATCAACACAGCATCAGACGTGATTAGTCTCTTAATACTGTTAAATGCTGACTGTTCCTTCCCCCAGATCCAAGCAGCCTTCTTATCAAGTAAACGATGTAAGGGTTCAGCAATAGATGCTTTGTGAGGTAGAAACATGGTAAAAGTTAATAAGGCCAAGGAAGGCTTGCAGATCTGACTTGCAACGAGGTTTAGGGGCTTCCTTGATCGCTTTAACCTTGGCATCAGTGGGGTGGATGCCCTGTTTATCAATCATGTACCCCAGGAACTCAACTCTGTCTGTTTTGAGAGTGCATTTGTCTTCCTTGACTTTCAAACCTGCTTTTCTGAATCTGGTAAGGACTTCTCTGAGTCTCTCTTGAAGCTGAGTGTCATTCTCAGCAGAGATTAACACATCATCAAAATAAGGCACTACCCCTGGCAGTCCTTGCAACATTCTTTCCATAAGACTTTGAAAAATGCCAGGTGCCACGCTTACTCCAAATTGTAGTCTTTACATTTGAAGGCACCTCTATGAGTCACAATTGTTTGTGCCTCTGCAGTGGCATCATCAACTGTTAATTGTTGATATGCCTGAGCTAAGTCCAGTTTAGCAAATACTGTACCCCTGCCAAGGAATGGAGCAGATGATGCACAACAGGTACAGGGTATGCTTCTGCTGCAGCATGGTTAAGTGTCCCTTGTAGTCACCACAGATTCTCACTGACCCATCAGCCTTGACTGGTGTGACTATGGGTGTTTCCCATCTGGAGTGGTCAGTAGGTTCCAAAACCCCTTGGGCGATGAGCTTATCTAATTGTGCATCAATTTTTCCTTTAAAGCAAATGGAACCCTCCTGGGCTTTAAACGAATTGGGGCACCTTGGGGTCTAAACTGAAAGCAATAGGGGTCCCCATATACTTGCCCAGTCCTTCGCTGAAGACCTCTGGAAACTCAGACTTCAAGGACTCTTCCCAGTCAGAACTGCTCACGTGATGGATGCCAGTCACCTCGATGCCAAGTGGCTTGAACCACTCAAGTCCCAGCAAACTTGGGCATCCTTGTCCACGATGGTCAGTGGCAAACGCTTGGTGTGGCCTTTAAACTGCACGCTGAATTCCCTCGCCCAACTACTGGAATCTTGTTCCCTTGGTAGTCTTTGAGGGTCAGTGCTTGCTTCTGGAAATGTTTTTCTGAATTTTGAAAGAGTCTGTGGATAGTGTCCCATGACACCATAGATAAATAAGAGCCTGAGTCCACTTCCATGTGGCACGGTCTCCTTCAATAAACACCTTCACATGTACTTTTCTGCTATTTAAATGTGAAGAATGACCAATGGTTATTGTTTGGTGAGTTTCACTCTTGCCATTTGCTTTTAAATTTCGCCCCATTTTTCCAATTAAATTGTTGGGCTTAAAATCTTCCTCAGGAAATTTCTTCCTAAATGGTGGAGTTCTGGATGATTTGCAGACTCTGGCTATATGACCCCGTTTCTCACAACGTAGGCAAATGGAGTCAAAGAACTTGCATTCAGTGCGGGGTGCCCCCACATCCTCTGCAATAGAATCCTTGCCTGTTTTTCTCAGAGTCTTTTCTTCTTCTCCATTCTGAGCTTAAAATCCCTCTTCTTCCTCACTGCTATCCGAATCAGAGTCTATTTGTTTGCAATGAGTTGTTGAGGATTTTTCCCCATCAGAATGGCTTGAGGCCTGGCTCGAGGCCTTGTTAATCTTTTTCATGGCCGCAGCTGAGGACTTGGTGGCTTTGCTGAAACAGCCTCTTCAATAGCCTCTTTAAACGTGATTTTGGTTTCATTAACAGTTTGCTTTGTAAGATCTTATCTTTAAGGCCCAAAACAAACCGATCACGCATGGCCTCTTCTACGTTGGTAAAGTCACAAGCACCCCCAATGTCCCTTAAGCTTAACGAAGTCATTAACACTCTCGCTATCCCCTTGATCCCGACGGTAAAATTCGTGTTCTTAATGAGGCACGATACTTGTGGGCGTAATGGGCTCTTAAAAGTCTTTCTAATTCGGGCCATTCCATTACCTTCAATTCGCTGCCCGCCAACGCCTTCGCCATTTTGAAGACTGCCGACCGCAGTGTGTGAGAAAGACCGCCTCTTCCGTCTCCTCGATGCCGGCGAGATCGCTCCTTCCAGGAACATGTGGAACCGGTCGCATACGATTCCCAGTCTTCCGTCGCCGGATCGAACGGTGCTGGGTGTTCAGCCAGCCATCTCACTCTGTTGCTTGTTCGTCGCCGCTTCTTCTTCTTCAGGGAAATCCCATCCTCGCCGCCAGTGTTAAGTTTGCATGAAGAGTCAGACGCGGAGTTCCAGCAAAAGGCTTTGCATGAAGAGTCAGACGCGAGGAGTTCCAGCAAAAGGCTTTATTAGTGACAACACGAATGGACCCGTCCGGTAAGGCACGGTTGCTTATAGCCTGCAGCCGTAGCTGCTAAGCCAATGGGAGTGCAGGGTTTCTTTCCCGCACTATTTAAACCAATACCATTTGACATTTTACAAGACCAGTTCAAATAAACCAATAACATTTAAACCTACATACATAACAGACTTGGTTAAATGGCAGTGAACGACTGTTGGAAGAGCTGAAGGACCAGATTAGGATAGGTCATCAGGAGAAAATGTATGTGATTGCTAAGAGTAGACAACAATTTGGTGGCATATAATCAATCAGTCAGTCAGTCAATGGTGCTTACAAATGCCCTGGCATATATAAAGTGTAGTGCTTTGTATAAAGCCACTAGCTGCCACCTATTGTTTTTAATACCGTGGTCAAGAATGGGGAGTTCTGATCCAAACCCTGCATTAATCATGGGTGAAGCAAGTCATCCAGAACAAAGGAAGACAATCTTTAAAATAAGCTTTGTGAGCATGTCAAGAGAATATTTATGTAATTCAGGAACCTTTGGAAATAAAACTGCATTTTGCAACAGAAAAAAAAACTATGAACAAAGTTTCTGAAACACCAGCCAGTGGGAAGCAGTTAAGAGGCAGCAAACCCCATTCCAAACCATGGCAAAAGCAATTCAAATACAAAAAAAGCACATTGCCATATGGAGATATAAAGAGAAAATCAGCTAAACTCTGAAAGCACTAAATATGCAAATGGAGATATTCATTAGAGAGGAGGAATAGAATAACTAATTACCCAATTGGTGCCAATATCTGCCATACTGGCAAACTCTATCAAGTCCACAGGTTTTCATGAGAGACTCGAGCTGTTCTATGGCTTGTTTTTAAATTGTTCTGCAGCTTAAAACATTTCTTGTTTTCTATTTTTCATTGCTTGATTTAACCATATCATTAAAAAATGGAAATATCAGTATTGTTTAAAATCACTACGGTTAAAAAGGAAGGGGAAAAGCATGGCAATTTAGGGCTTCACATAGCATACCAAGTCATTGTTAATAAATCACACTTGGGTGAATGGGTATAACATGAAGTCATAAAGCATAATATTCCAGACATAATGACACAACATATTATCTTTAATTCTTCATAATTTTTACATTAGGATTTCACTCCAGAATCTCAGCCGGTGCTGGCTGAGAATTCTGGGAGTTGAAGTCCACAAGTCTTAAAGTTGCCAAGGTTGGAGACCTCTGCTTTGCAGGCATAAGAAAAGTATGGGGAGATGTGCTGGAAAAGACTATGCATTTTTAGACTTTTTGTCTGATCTCTGATATCAGGGCCCTGTCCAATATATGCAACATTTACATTTTATCATTTATATTTTAAAGTTCCTTAGTTTATACCTTCATATTGAACAACTAAAAAAAGATTCCTTATGTACAGCACAGACCTATGAATTCTCTTTAATCTTATTGAGGCATGCTCCTTAATGTAAGACTAAACTTAATTAGGTGGCATGAAAGCTTTCCACTGTAATATTTTGTCACAAGTTTTAAACAGTACTCAATTTTAAGAGGAAGCCATGATTAACAATGACAGAATCTCATTCTTAGATTTATATCTCACCACCCTCAGGTGCTCCAAGTACTTACATGGCACCCGCCTCCCTTTAAAAAAATTTTTTTTGTTCTCTGCCTGTCTTTTCATATTCTCATATTAGTATAACATTTCAGAGTCTTGCTTTTCCCCAACTTTTACTTCTATTGGTCCACACTTTTTTAATGGCTTTCCAGGCACCATATGTCTTAAATGTATAATAAAATCTAGGACATAGCTCAGTGATTTCCATCAAAGTTCTTTTTGTTCTTTCCTTTTTTCTAATCTTCTACATCCTGTAGCATTCCCTTTCCTTCTTCTCTTTGGCAGATGTCCTGAACTTTTTGAGCTTCCTGATGTTTTCGAAAACAAATTACTGTAGTTGTGAAATTTGCAGGACAGGCAATTTTAGAAATTGCTGAAAATACCATAGAAGGAAACCACAGAGTGTTCTGATGCTTACTAATGGAAATGAATCAGAAAGAGGCAGGATATGAATGGACAGGTAATCCCATTTTCTATGTCCTCTATGAACTAAGGTATTTGAATCTTTAGGAGCTGTGAACAAGTTTGCCTCACATGTGACCCCTTATCAAAATTCTAAATTAATACATTATCTCAAGAGGAAGTTCAGCCTCCTTCTAATTTTTTATTTTCCAGGAGAGAATTAGCAGGGCAGGGAATTCTGAAAATCTCTTCCAAAAGCTCTTCTACTCCTCAAAGGTAGTTATCACTTTTATTCCACCCACTGTGGGATTCAAATTTTTTACTACTGGTTCTGTGGGTGTAGCTTGGCGCAGCAGGGGAAGAATACTGTAAAATCTCCAGTCAGAGGTGGTATTTGCTGGTTCTCTGAACTATTCAAAATTTCCACTACTGGTTCTCCAGAACTGGTCAGAACTGCTGAATACTGCCTCTGCCACGCACCCATTTTCATCATTTTCTATTCTTCCAGTGTTTTGTGACCCATGCTAGTAAAGTAAATCAACAGAAAGCTGCCATTCAATGTTAAGATAAAAGATGAAACCTTATTTGTTCTTAAATATGCTCACCTTTCTTTTTGACTGGTGGTTGAATTTCTTCTGCATGGGAGGAAAAAAAACATGAAATTACAAGTGAATTTGAACGGCATTCTTCTGCAATCTTAAACAATTAAAAAAGAAAAAGAAATTCTGACAAAATTAAGGAAGAGCCTAACTTCTGTCTGAATAGGATGAGCTTCCAAGTAACTGATTCTATTTGTTATTTTTAATCTCAACTATATTGTTTTTATAAATAACAATGATCATGCATAATACTCCTTCCTCTCCTCCTCTCTTTTCCCACTACCACAACCCTGTGAGATGGGTTGGACTCAGAAGGAGAAGAATTGGCCTGAAGTCATCTAGCCAGCTTTCATTGCTAAGGAAGGACTAGAACTCACAGTTTCCAGTTTCTGGCCTGATGCCTTAATGACTAGACTAAACTAAACTGGTTTTTTAATGCTGACTGCTGATTCAATAGCACATCACTCTGGAAATCAGCAAGTGGCTACCAGTCACTTCTTAAAAACTTCCAGTGATGGAGCACTATAATTTTAAGTACAATGGCATATATAGGTTCTGCTGAATCACTATTCACCAGTTTATGAGTTTGAATAATTTAACTGATCCCACTTTATAGCTAAACCTGACCAATTCCATTTAAACATTCCCTTTCCCCTTGTTCCTACAGTTAATCCTGTTGAGACAAAAAGCTATTTCACTGGATATGGCAAGAATTGATACGAGCACTTTCCTCCATTTTGGACAAAATGACCTGAAAGCTGCTAAGTTTCTCCTCCATAGAGAACTGATTCCATCAGGGCCAGGGACTTCATAATTTGTTCCCAAGTGAGGAACAAATATCTGTTGTTTTTTTCACAGTTAATAAGAATACTTTCAAGTAAATCCTTGTCCATCATTATTACTCTGACAGTAGCTGCATCTCTTATATAAAATGCAATGCCATTAATTTCTACAGTGTTCTTCAATAAAAAAACTACCCTAGGTGACCAATAGAATTTAAAATGGAAGCACTACATTCAAACAAAGCCATTGGCTCCATTGAATTAGAAGCCTTATTTGCTTCTTTTTCCATTTTCTGCATTAGCTTTGGTAGAACTTCACAAGTTTAAGAAGAAAGTCCTAGTTGCAAAGGAAACACAATGTTGATAAATGTGCTAAGCTCCATGCCATTTCAGTCTCTATTCAGCTCTTTGTAATGTACTTATAAGATGTAAGACAAAATCTGATGAGAAAGGCTTCCTCATTTGGGAAAGTCAACTTGATCAACTAGATTTCATAAAGGAATCTTTAAGAAGTCAGTTTTCCTAGATCAATGATCTTCTGAAATAATATTATTTAAATAGGAAAGCAGCCACTTTCCCTTGGTTCTAAAGAATTCAGATTCAGTTTTTCCAAATATAAAATTAGTGTTTGGAAAATGTTCACCCACCCACCCCATCCATATTTAAATATCACACAGCTGTTAAAGGCACAGGAATTTTATCAAAAAATAAAACAAGTCATTTAGGCAGTGGCAACACTCAGGCTTTTAACTTTAGTGGAGAACTCCTTAGTTATTCAGGCATACAACTTCCTACCCAGGAGCTGACTTTCAAGATGGCTTTCAAATGATATTTATCCAGAACGGCAATTAGCAGGAAGATGCATAATTAGTAAAGCCCTGGCAGTACAAAGCTGCTGCATTGTTTCTGCCCTAATACCCACTTAATCGCACAACACACGGGATTCTTTATAAAAATCAACAAACCTTTTACTTTCAGGTATGGCCTTCACCTAAGCCAAGAGAGAAAATAATAAGCAGAATAAAATGAATAGCAAAATAATAATCTAGTTGCATTCTTATTCCATGCTAGTTTATTTTCATATTTAAATGCATTCAAGCATTATTTTTATTTATTTATTTATTTTATTTTTATTCATATTTATATGGCCACTTTCTCTGGAGACTCAAGGCAGCCAAATTTTTATACAACCCACGCGCCAGCAATAGCCTGGCTCCATTGTATATGCCTGCTTATTACTAGGGCTTTTGGCCCTCCAAGCGGCATTTTACAAAGTCAGCTTATTGCCCCTAACAATCTTGGGTCCTCAATTTACCTACCCCAGAGGATGGGGCTGAGTAAACCTTGAGCCTGGTAAATTATGACTGGTAAATGAAAAAGAAAAGAAAAGAAGCTCCATTTTGAGATCTTTTGTATTGCTATTTTTATAGCTCAGATTTATGGAAATGATTGTGATCTGAGATAGGAATTGACATACATTGAATTCAAGTGGCCCAAGCACCAAAGATTTTTTTTCATTGCAATTTCAATATTTTTAGAGGGTTAATGTCATTGGCCAGAAGATCATTGGCTTCCTCCTCTTTTGAAGAGCTTTATAGCTCCCACTGCCTTAAGAAAGCTCAGAACATTCTCAAAGATCCATCTCATCCTGGGAATCCTTTTTGAACTATTACCATCTGACAGATGGTACAGAATAATAAAAACAAGGACAATAGGCTGAAAACAGCTTCTATCCCAGGCAGTAGCTCTTTTGAATTCTGTTGTATAGTGCAGTGTTGGTGTGGTGTCGGGTGTTTCCAGTTCAATGTGTGAAGGGTTTTGGGGAAGGTGGGCCTTTTTGCTTGACTCAGCCTGGTTGCCCATATACATCCTACAATTGTTTAGGAGTTTGAAGAAGCTAATAATTAAATAAAGGGCCTCCAAAAATCCCTTAACTTTGAGATTTTTGACCTATCATTAGTTGACTACAGGTAATTTGAACAAATGAACATTGAGGTCAAACACTTCCTGTCTGGGACCTTTGGCCTTTCAGATAAACTGAATGATATTTTTTCATAATTCCCAGATGTCCATGAATTGCAATCTAATATAATTGGAGTGTATCGAATTGTTAAAGGTTGCTATCATTACCAGGGCTACTTCAAATATAATTCCTAAACAGTACTTCAACGTGTAATACACACACACACACACATATATACACATATATACTACACACACACACACACACACACACACATGAATGATCCTGAAAAGATGAAGCAGCATTAAAGAATATCATAGAGGTGCTGTTTGTATTCCCTCATGTTTTGAAATGCAAACTATTGCCTGTTCCTAATAATGACCATGACAGTTCTTCTATTTAAAAGAAAAATATCTTTCAATCAAGCCTTTAAAATAGAAAGACTTCTAGTATCTTCCCTCTTTGGAGTTTCTAATTGGTATAGGCAATATATGGTTTCCAAAAAACATAAAAGAAACTTCAAACGTTAGAATTATAATCTGCCTCAGTTTTGAGCTCTTATGAACACTATTACTATAATGTACACATTTTTAATTAGAAATTAAGGGCTTTTGAAAGTATTGCTGCATTATATTTAATATAGGGTTTTTGACAAAGAATATAATTCTTTTCAATTCTTTTTGAAATAAAATATAGGATGTAAATGGAAACTGAAATTCTCTCAGTAACTCTATGTTTTGCTATTACAGTTTTACACTTTTTGTCACAACTAAAAACTCTTACATGACAATTCTTGTTTAAAAAGGACTAGAGAGCTGCATTTCTCTTCAGTAACATGAGTAAATGATCTGACACTCTATCAAGAAATGGGACCCAGTAGTAAAACAACATAATGGTTAGTGTATTTGCAGATGGTACTAATCAAGATCTCAGCAGTGGCTCAAATTATATACTACTTCAAACTATCAAATGTCCTTGTCAGGAGCAGTGTTTTTTTCCAGCTGAGTTTTAATTATATTAATTAAAAAGACATGTGATCTGGGTTATAAAGGAATATCACAATCATGAAATCATCACTTACAGGTAGTCCTCAACTTACAACAGTTCGTTTAGTGACTGTTCAAAGTTACAACAACATTGAAAAAGTGACTTATTATGACCATTTTTCACACTTATGACCATTGCAGCATCCCCATGGTCACATGATTTACATTTGGATGCTTGACAACTGGTTCTAATTTATGACGATTGCAATGTCCCGAATCATTAGATCACCTTTTGCTACATTTTGACAAGCAAAGTCAGTGGGGAATCCAGATTCAATTAACAACCATGTTACTAACCTAACAACTGCCATGATTCACTTTAACAAATGTAGCAAGAAAAATTGAAAAATCTGGCAAAACTTACTTAACAAATTTCTCACTTAGCAACAATGCTGGACTCAATTATGGTCATACATTGAGGACTACCTGTACTTCAGTGGCCCCCAACCTTTTGGGCACCAAGGACCAGTTGCATGGAGAGAGGTTTTTCCTCAGACTCGAGGGGGTGTGGTTTCGTGTGTTGCCTACATCCCGCGGATGAGGTTTTGCTTATTCGTGGACAGATTTTCACATGCTGTGGACCATTGATGGTCCACAAATCAGGGTTAGGACCCTGCTGTACTCTATCCCAAGTAGCAGATAAGCGACCTATACATAATATAATATATATAATATATATTATTATATAATATATAATATGCATACATACAAATTTCCATTTTCACCCAAGAACCTTGCCACTACAGACCCCTCACCGTCACAGCTAACTATCAAGTGATACATTTTGGCTAGAAGAAACTGTATAAACATGAGCCTCAAATATACACGGTTTTATTATTATGTCTAAACAATAATTCATACTATGTCATAGGAAAAAAATCTGCTATGGCAGAATCATTTAAAAAGAAGCTAATTCTGAGCTGTTAAGCCATTTATTTGTGAGTTTCATTAGACGTTCACAAGAACTGGCACATAACCAATATTTAAATTACTTTAAAAGGGAAAAAGGCCCCATCACATCCAAGCCCCAAGCCCATAACATGGTCTGTTGTTTAGACAAAACCATCAAAAGCCTCTTTGAGTTGTTGGATTTAGTTATGCAGTTTTCCCAAATTACTGCCAATGTATAAGTTGACAAGACCACAGGTAGCATGTTAGCATTCAGCTTTTCTTTCAGTTGGACTGAAATGTTATTGTTGATGCCAGTGGCTCTGACACCTACTGATTAATACAAAATGGGTGGGACAAGTGAACACTCTAGATTTGAAAGCATCCAATGTCCATTTAGAATTGCTGTTGCTCAAATATTCCTCTCTCACACAAAATTAAAATGTAAGACTTATGAATAGGACTGCTGAAGCTAATTCCTTGGCAGCATGTTTGTCCTGTAGTTCTACCATTTTTGTATATTTTAGAGCAAGGCTGAAAATAATGCTAACACTTTTTCTGGCATTCTTCCCTTAATAGTGCATGACTTTATTTTACAAAAAGAAGAAAAAGGAACTATGCTGGCCATTTTGTAAACTTTAGTGCTCTGAGAGTGACATTTCATATTACTTTTTGCTTTAAAAAAAGGTGTAGCAAGATAAATCAAATCAACAGCCTAACTTAAACTTACCTTTTCCATTCTCATCTTCATCTTCAAATATGAGGTCAGACAGTAAAGAGAGAAAGCCATAAATGGAATTGGTGCTCTGTTCCACAGCACCATGCATGATTCTAAATGGATCCGTGGTGAGTTTGTTTATGGACTGTCCTAAATACAAAATAAAAAGAATTAATTAACTGATTTATAACCCCTTTAAAAGAATAACCTTTCGAAACATATTTAATTATACATGTATTAACAGCAGCTAGAACTGTATTTGCTCAGAATTGGAAAAGTGATAA
>SOZL01000330.1:0-20181 GCA_009733165.1 Naja naja | reverse complement strand
TCTGTAATAAAATCCATGGAAATGCTGTTGCACAGAATTTTGGGTGCAGGAGACTAGTAGTTTGCTCAGAACACCTTTAACTTAGTGGCAGACAGCACACGGATAGTTACAACATACCAGCACATCTTGACCTAAATTTGTGGCCACTAGAAATCTCACTAAATCAGATCCAAGTTAAAATGTCCAGCCATGTGTAGCACCTCCTTTTGCAACTCTTTCAGGGGCACATGAAAATAGCTATGATACAAGACTGCACTGTGCACCTCAAATGGAAATGTCTTAGACTGGTCTGGGTTGGACCGGGGTTTACCTGGGCAAACTATCCTGCTATTGTGGTTGGCCCCACAATGTCTGCAAAGTTTTCTGATCACAACTGCCTGCTCTCTGGTGGTGTGTGTTAGTTGGAGAGGGTCTAGTCCAGGGTCCCAAACACTTGGCAACCTTAAGACTTGTGGACTTCAACTCCCAGAATTGAATTGAAAGCTACTGGCTGGAGAATTGGGAGTTGGCGTCCCACAAGTCTTAGTTACCAAGTTTGAAGACCTCCTCTATATGTAGAGGAGGGGCCTTACAGCATCACACTGGATCAGCAGAGGATGCTCCAGATCTTGACTCTCCCAATCCACTGGCATATCTCCAAGCTTGCTGATTGAGTTGGGAAACACAGACAAAACATGCTCTTTGACTTCAGCCATAGAAAAGTTGGGAGAACCAGAATTCTTTTCTAGCCATTCAAGGGAATACTGTTGAAGTCTAAAGGAATCACCTTTGAGTTGACAAAGCAAAATTACAGAAGCAGGGAAAAGTCAAGAAACCTGGAATGTTGCAAGTGAGAAAGCAGTTAGGTGTGCTGGATGGGAAATAACCCTCTATTGAGCTTTTAACAAATATAGATTAAGTCCAAGATGTTAAGAAAGGTTTTAGACATACATGAAAAAAAGATTGACAGTATGCAATGTGCATATTTTCAGAAAATTCAGAAGTCAAGTTCTCTGAAGGAGGGGGGAATCTAAATTAAAAAAGATATAGCAATTCAGATTGAGAGCAAAAAGATGCTTACAAAGTAAGAACTGTTTTCATTTTAATTCATTGCTTAGAAGCTACTAGGCTGAGGTAACATACAATAGGAATGAAAGAAAGAGGGCTTCGGGTTGAGCCTTCGAGAGCGGGGCGGTTTGCGATCGTCTGCAACCGCAGCCTGGCTCTTGCGTCCGGAGAGCGATCCTGCAAGGTTGAGGCTGAAGCTGCTCGTAAGAGGCGGGGAGAAAAGGAAATCTGCCAGCCAGAGTGAGGGGAGCATCTCCCCCTTTGGGTCTGGTCTTTTCCCTCCGAAGACGTCAAGTGGTGGTCAAAAATGGCCACCTCGAAGAAGGTCTCAACGGGATTAAGATGGTGCAGGAGGAAAGAGAGAAGTTGACAGCAGAGGAACCGGGAGTATCGGATGGTAAGATCAAGGCACCCGGGATTAAAGATAAAGATGAGTTTTTAAAAAAAAAAAACAAAGCGGCGCAGTCTCAAGTGAAGGAAAAATAAGTAAAATATTTTGACAGCTATAAAGGGCTTGAACCAGGAAAGGAAAAAGCCAGCGTAGAACTTAAGTTTGGGGCTCGGAAAACTTTGAATATCAAAATAAAAGGAAAGGGTTAAGACTCTGTGCAGAAAGTGCCACTTTGTGGAGAAAAATTGGATAAAGAAGAAAAGAAACTATCTTGTTCCTTTGTGGATTGAGTTGTTACATTTTAAAGAGAGCTGAAAAAAAAAGCAAGACTCATAGAAAGTGAAAGCTTGAATACAAAGACGGACTACGGATTAGTTGGTGACATTGATATAGATTCTGGACTTGGGTTAGGATCTTAGAAAATTTAAAGAAAAAGAAATAAGGAAAATAAAAATTCTGGTGGCCATCAAAGAATCAAAATGGAGTTTAAAAGTATGAAAGAACTGCTACAGGAAGTGACTGAACTAATTGGCTTGTTGCAGAAAACATGGGCATTGAAATGGTGAATAAAGAACAAGAAGAAGGAACCGAAGGAGGAATAACCAAAGAAAAAACCATTTAAAGACAATTAATACAAAGATTAATACAAATAAAAGGAAAGGAAGGGTGGCTAAAAACGAACCTAAGAAAGTATCTAAAAGGGGAACATTTATGAAATTAAGCATGTTAGAAAGGTTCAGAAGGAAAGGAACAGAAAGGCAAAAGAGAGAGAGGGATTCAAACTGGACAGAGAAGGGGAGCAGGATAAAAGGAGAGAAGGAGCCAACTGCGAAAGCCATTTTAAGAAGACAACTAACACAAAGATTAATACAAATAAAAGGGAAAGGGAGGATGGTCAAAAACTAAACTTAAGTAATTAAAAGGGGAACATTCATGAAATTAGGCATGATAGAAAGGTCCAGAAGGATAGGGAGCAGAAAGGTAAAAGAGAGAGAGGATTCAAACTGGATAGAGAAGGGGATAGCGGGATAAAGGGAGGAGAAGGAACAAGAAACAAGAACAGAAGATAGAGAAACATGGAATTACATAATGAAGAAAGAAACTTGTTTGCATAGAGATAATGGCTAATGCATTAAGAAGGGGGTTCTGCATGAAGAAGTGGTAATAAGAATAATTGCAATTATAAAAGTGTAAAACAATAGGGGTTACTGACAATTTCTACTGGTAAAAGGTCACACTTTTATTTCTTATTTACAAAAGAAAGGTAAATGTTGATTAGATAAATTGAATTAATTGAAATGATTTTAGAAAATGTTCAAAAATGAGACTTGTCAATAACCAAGATTAGTTATTTTTATTATTATTTTGGAACCATAAATAAACCTTAGGGGGGATATGTGTTGCAGAACCCGATTGATTAGAGATATATTGTAAGGTAGCTTTTCTTTTTTCCTTTTTTTTCTTTCTTCTCTATCTTTTGCTTTAAAGGAATGATTATGATTATGCTACTATATTAACCACTGAGGTGTCACTTTCAAAGTAGTAAAAGGGGGCAAGTCTAGGCTTTTTTTTTTCTTATTTTTTTGTGTTAAAACCTGTGCGGATTTAGAATTATGGAGAGAATATGTGATGAAAGGGCAAATCTGTGGGATAAAAGAATTCTGTAAATGATAAAAGAGTATTAACAATGTGAAGATAATTAAAGGATAGATATGGATGAACTTTATCTTTAATATGATGGGCAAACATATTGTTATTTGTAAGATTTATAAATGTGTCTTTAAAATATATATATATATTTGCAATTAACTTGAAATGAACTGGGGGGTTATACAGATTGAGATTAAGATTTGAGATTAGGATTAATTTCTCTGACCCTTTGTTTGCCAAAATGGAATAGAAGTAAAAATGGGATAAAATAGGAAGTTAAATGTTTAAAATGAATATAGATCTACTGTCATATTTGCATGTAAAAGTGACGACCCGGGAACATGCTGTCTACTGAAAAGAGTTGTTTTAAAAAACTGTTAAAAATTGAATAAAATTTGTTATAAAAAAAAAAAGGAATGAAAGAAGAAATGAATACTAATTTCATAATAAAACACTTGCAAGACTATAATCTGCATAACTCTCAAGCGAGAATGCCTATAACTGTCATCGGTTTACTTACAAAGCCTGAAAAAAAAGAAAGGAAATGCTTTATTTGCAGTGGCTAGGGTCATTGCAAACCAGTTACCCTAGAAAAGGGAGACAAGAAATACCTGTTAGACTATATTCCAAGGTAAAGACTCACCTCACCCCAATGGGGAAAAAAAGACTAGAAAGGAGAGAGGACATGAGAATATACATGGGCGGCAGATGGCATCTGTTTTCATTCTACTGGCATTTCTAACTTCATTTTAAAAATAGGGTTAATTGAATTGTATGAACACATCAGTTTACTATTTACTTGGTCAATGAACGAATGATCACCTTGTCTAGGAGAGGTGCTTTAAAATTTTGTTGTATATGAAGCAAAGGAGAGGTGCCTCAATTTATCAACTAAAATGCTTTATTTGTCGAAGCTGTCCTCACTGAAATGTCACAGAGAAAGAATATTATGTAAGTGAAAATATAGGATTGCTTATGAAAGGTGCCCTCTGGAAAAATAAGACTTTTGAATTAGCCTAGCCCAGGCAGAAGGTAAAGCAAGAACTTCAAAGAATTTCAATCACAAACATTGTGTAACCAAATGACATTGAAGAATAGACCCAGAGACCCAGATACAGTTTGTTATTTAGGGGACTCAGTCAAAGGACTAAAGTACCAGCCCTGTGAGAATCAGTGCAGGTGTGCATGTTGTATAAAGGCCAAAGGTAATATGTAAAGAGATATGAAAAAGAGACAAGAACTAGTTTATAGCAACATATGTTTGCTAGTGCTCATTATAATCTCATATTCAGAGATTATAGGTAAACTTGCTCAAGGAAGGTAAACTTGCTCAAGGAAAAGAGTCATATTGGAAAAATTTTAAAAATATATGGCTAGTAAGTATGGAAGAACATGGAAGAAATTTCAAATATGTATAGACAATAGAGTGAATATATAACAAGGAACGTGCAAATGCATGTAAAAGAGTAAGGAATTGTGCATAAAACGATAGTAGCTATTCTGCAGAACAGGATGGTATAGAATATAGGAAAAAAATTAATCAGGTATATCCTGCAAGATATCAGGTATATCTTCCAGATAAAGGGATTTAGGATTCAACAGTTTTAACCCACCCATTTTTAGGTAGTCCTTTCTTAGCGACTCCCAGTTGGGACTGGCAACTCAGTTGCTAAGCAATGCGGACACTAAGCAGAAAATCATGTGACTGTAACTAGGCGTACAACCTTACTTCCCTTTGGTCAGTAATCACTCAGCAAAAAAATCACATGGACGTGATGTATAATTTTACCTCCACCTTCTGTCTTAATTCTCTGCTTGTCGCAGTTTAAAATGTTGCAAACTACAGGAATTGTGAGCATGTGGCTGAGGGACGCTTCATGGTCATAACTGTATGTTGGTTGAAGCCTGCAAATGGTGATCATGTGACTCTGGGACATCGTGGCAGTTGTAAAAGTGAGGGTTGGTCACCAAGTTACTTTTATAGCACTATAGTAACTTTAAGGCAGTTGGTAGGCAGGACTATCTGCATTTACCAAAGAAGTTTCCAGTGAAACCCATAAATGGAATGTATACGAGCCATGGCACAGAAGGAAGCCCAGCCCAGGGCACATAAAACTGTTTTGTTGTAATGTATCTATGTATATGGGCCAAAAGAACAGAGAACCTAGTTGAACTGCAGATGTGATGGTTGAATAATTAAAGTATGCATTATTGCCTATCTTGATGAATAGGAAAAGAAAGTAATCATGAAAAGTCAAGTTTTGTTCACCACATCCAGACAAACAGTAAACAGAGACCACAAACTCATCATATGTCCAGAAGTTAACTATATGGTAGAGCCAAAAGGGGAAATTGAAACACCACATCTAGAAGCTCTAAGAGGCCCAACAGAAGGTTTCTGCTACAAAGGCTATCCTGCAATGCCAAGAGGAAGCAAGTGAGGGGGAAACCCACATAAAAGGACATAAGAAGGATGTTAGTCAGTAAAAAGAGAAAATAGAGGAGTGTAGAAGAGAAGGTTAAATCACTGCATAAGAATGACAAAGTGAGATGCAGATGAGTTTTCAGGACCATGTAGGATGCAGAATAGGGTGTCTAGCCTCATAAAATAAGCCTGATAGACCAAGAAATGTGATGAAGATTGCAATACAGTTTTAGCATGAGAAATATTGTGAGAGCACAGCACAACATAAGAGCAAGACATATATACAAGTAGATCACCTTGATACAAACACTAATTTTGCATGAATAAATTAAGACATACATCTATGGGCCACTTGGATTTGAGGAAACAGGAAAGAGATCTAGTGTGCAAATTTCAAGAGAGCTTCTGACTGAAACAAGCAGCTAGAGAATGAAAAACTGATACATCTGAGCCAAATACTTGTCAAGCATGCATTCATACAAGATAAGACTGATCCTTGTTTTTATGACAGGTTTGAATATGAAGATGGATATACACTATCAGCTATCTAGATGTAGGTATCTGTTACTGGAAGAAAGATAGCCAAGAAAATAGAAGAGAAAGAATAAGGAAGCAAGCAAAGCTTATAGACACCAAATACCTCTTTGGGCAGGGACCAATGTTCAAGAAGAAACTTGCCAAACTGAAATATTGCCCACCAGAAGAGATGTTGACAGATGCAGTCACTAAGTTTAAACGCTTCCCCAGATATCAACACACAACCTTCAAGAATTGTGGATTGCTGCAAGAGCAAGACCCATAAGAAAGAATGTTGGCGGTGTGGATCCAATGGCATTGATTCTCAAGAACTTTGCAACCTACTGAGTACAATGGAGCAATAGGTATAGAGACTTAAGCATTTACTCTATGCCCCCTGTTTGTTTATGACTCTCTGCTCTTTGTTTAAGAGATTGATAATCTAAGGTCGCCTCCTTTTGCCTTTCTTCCCAGACACACATAAATAAAGCACATGCTCTTTGACCCATTCATTCATTCATTCATTCATGAATGAAAATATGACCACCCAACTCACTCATGGTGATTCTGAGTGGCATATACTAGTAAAACCCCAAATACAAAACCAATAAACCCTCATACTTCTGCAGACCACAATCAAACAAACCACTTGATAGGCTCTGTATCATTCTGGGGTCCCTAAGACTGCTCACAAAACCATGTAACCAGGGCTTTTCAAAAGAGTATCAAGATGGGGGGTCAATCTCCTTGGGCGATTCTACCCACGTGTCAGGTGTACAGGTGTCAAACTCACGGTGTCACGTTGCCTCACAACATTTTTCCCCTTTGTAGAGCTGGGGCCTGTGCGTTATGCATCCGGCCCATGAGCCGCCAGTTTGACATCCCTGTTCTACAGGGAAGAAGCCACTATGGATAAGGTCCTTCTTCTACTACCATAGATGGAATCTCTTAATAGAGGGGACCCCTTAATAGAAGAGTCACCTACCTCTCTTGGTAGATTGTATTAAGTATGTGTTAGGCTTCGCCTGTCTTTGTACAGTACATGTAAAAAATATCATTTCTGTTACTATTATTTAACCTATTTCACTAATATTTATCTGATTCTTGGTTTTAGGAATACTTTCATGTCCACATTAAACATGTAATGGTTTAATCTCCAACCATTTCTACTGCGTGGCTTCTTACATTTGCAGAATGAAACTATGCAGATAGTCTAAGGCTCTTTTGTCAAAGAATTCTACTTGTGCAACAAGTTGGACTTCTGATACTGTGGCCTCAAATTATATGGATGTTAGTAGCCTAAATCAGGGAGGAAATGAGCTGAACAATTGTTTATGAAGAGGTGTGAGTGTACAGAACTGTTTTGATTATCTTTGTTTTGATAAAATAACACATTTAAATATTAAAGTTCGAAGTTCCTAAAAGTAATTACAGAATGTTGATAGAATAAGACAGTTACCAAGTGTCTGAATTTTGAGCACATGACCACTAGAAAAATGTCTGGAAAATGGTCATAAGTTACTTTTTTCAGTGCCATTGTAATTTCAAATTGTCTCTAAATGAACAGTTGTAAATTGAGGGCTACCTGTAAAGTATTCTAATCCCAAAGATATTGCCTTACTAAGAACATTACATTATCCTACATTCAAAGGCTTCCACTAAAATCTTTGAGGCTGTGAATACGCTATTTTAACATGCAAAGTTTTCAATTCCATGTTGTGGATTCTGGCTGTCTTGTTCTGAAGGCAACACTTTCTCTTGCAGCTGTTCCTTCAGTCTGAAATCCCTTAGCTGATTTCTTTTTCATCTAATCATACTCGGACTTTCTTACATATATTTCTCTATATTGCTTAGGTCCTTTTGCTGTTTTTTTTTTTGCAGGGGGAATATCTGAAAAGGCTGCTGCTCATAAAAATCTCTGTAAAAAAACCTTTTCAACCTTCCTGTCAGATTTTTTTCAACGATATTGTTAATTAAGGTTAGGCAGCAGAGAAAGAGATAATAAAAGCCAATAGTTCTTAAACTGAGGGTAATTACCTCCAAGGGGTAATTTTAGTATATCTTGGGAGTAATTTGTAATTGCTTGCTTGTGAGTTGAGAATCCAATTTGGGACTGCTGATGCCAGGACACTTGTATAAAACAACAGAGAGCATGTATGTAGTTTGAATCCTAATATATCACACATGTAATATGCTTGCAAAACACTTAGGAAATACAGAATCATCATGCATAGTTTTAACTTTATGTACCATTTATTTAATTACAATACTCTGCTATATGCAACTTTTCTGAAACCACTTGTTCCTAAATATGAAAGTTCAGTTTTTGCTGGTATTAATCATAGTGCATTATACATTTTTTTCCAATGTAGTTTTCCCCTTAGAGAATCTTTTAAGGAAACTACTGAGTTTTAAAGCCGTCCCTTGGGTATGAATAAAACCCTCGCCACATTGCAACTTTGCCATTAACACCATCTTCCAGAATTCCAAACTAGTCTGCAAGTTTTCTTCCTATATGAACAACAGCCTCTATATACTTATATTTTTTGAGATTTTTTTGGTTTTCCGCAGAGAGAGCGTCGCCATTTATTACCATCTTCGGTCTCGGGGACGGGTGTGAGACGGTCTGAGACTGAAACTCTTGACTACTGTAGCCTGTATTCCTCTGTCCTCCATTCGGATTTTAACATCTTCCCCGGTTATATAATGCCATGCTTTACTCTGACCCCCTTTATAATTTTTGCCAACTGTTTTATGGGACCTTACTCGCCGAATTGTGGGCACTCAGGACTGCCCTTGTCCTTGAGTTGGCCCAGGGACTATCAACAGCTTACCTTGATGACGGTTCTTGGGATCCCGAGAGGTGGCATGCTGCAATCAATGGGCCAAATTTTAAATTAAGTTCTAAGGGTCGAATCTTAAAATTTTTAATTCGTTGTTTTAAAGGGTTAGGGAAGGGAGGGGGTGCAGGGGTCACTTTGTAGCCCGGGGCGGGGAGTGTGGGGTTGGGGCCGGGGCTCCGGCCCTGGGTGGGGGCTGCATTCCCAGGGTGATCGGGATTGGAAGAGGTCGACGAGGCATAGGGCCATATCAGGTTAGGGATCGCGCACCGACATTTAAGGCCGGTTGCGCCGCCCGACCCTATGGCCTCCTCCCAAGGGGCAACGGAACTAGGATCCCTGGGCTTAGGTTGGTGTATTTTAATGCCAGGTCGGTGGCTAATAAGTCCCTCCTCCGGGAGATCATTGAGGAGGAGGCTGCGACCTGGCCTGCATCACTGAGACCTGGTTGGGGCCAGAGGGGGTGTCCCTCTGGTTGATTTATGCCCACCAGGTTTTCGGTTCTGCACCGCCACGGGCTCAGGGTAGGGGTGGTGGGGTGGCCGTGGTTATTCGGGAGACCTTGTTTCCAAGGGAGGTCTCTGTTGCAGAGATAGGCGGAGTGAGATCCTTCTCCTGAGATGGGGCCTAATGGGCGGGTGGGCTTGCTGCTAGCATACCTTTCCCCAGCTATGTGGCAGCTGCCCTGCCTGGGCTTCTCGATCTCCTCTCCGGGTGGCGGTGGAGCTCCGGACCTTATGGTTCTGGGGACTTCAACCTGCCTTCCTTGGGGGTCGGGTTTGGCCCAGGAATTCATGGCTTCCATGGAGGCCATGGGCCTGACCCATTGATTCAAGGCCCTACTCATGGAGGGGAAACACTTGACCTAGTTTTTGTCTCTGAACAGTGGCGGAGTGACAGAGGGCAGGTCACTATTACGACTCTGCCTGTTCCATGGTCTGATCACTATCTCCTACGGCTGGTCTTCCAACAGGCCGCCCCCACTGCTGGGATGAGGAGCCACCTAGATGGTTCCCCCCAGGCTCTAATGGACCCTGAGAGGTTCCAGGCAGAACTGGGGTTTTTCCTTCTTCCCTTGCTCACAGCTCTGCCGAGGATCTGGCAGTAGCCTGGCATCGGGCTGCATCGGAGGCCCTCGACAGAGTTGTCCCCATGCGCCCCTTGTGCGCCGTGGATCCCGGATGGCTCCTTGGTATACTGAGGAGCTCCGGGGATGAAGCCCGAAGGGGTTTAGAGAGCAGGTGGAGGTCTACCCGCTCCCAATCCGACCGAGCCCAGTTGAGAACCTTTATTAGGACTTACCTGGTAGCTATGAGAGAGGCGAGAAGATCTTATCTCTCTCACCTCATAGCGCCCGCAGATAATCGGCGCCTCTGTTTCGGGTTACTCCCTCCCTCCTGCAGTTGGGGATCGGACCCGCGGGTAAGGCTGAGGAATTTGTGCAATATCTGTCGGATAAGATTGCTCAGATTCGGGACGGGTTGTCCTCCCATTTGCAGTGGTCTGAGGAAGGGGTGCAGGGAGTCTGGCTATTGTTATCTGGGATGAGTTCGATCCGTTTCCGAGGATGAAGTGGACAGGATTATGCGCTAATGAGTTCCACCACCTGTTTGTTGGACCTGTCCCTCCTGGCTGGCTTATGCCGCCAGGGAGGCCACCTGCGCGTTGGCTCGGCAGTTATCAACGCTTAAGGGAGGGTGTCTTTCCCACCGCCTTGAAAGAGGCGGTGGTGAGACCCTCCTGAAGAAGCCTGCCCTGGACCCACTGTGTTAGACAACTTTCGCCCAGTCTCCAACCTTCGCTTTTGGCTAAGGTTGTTGAGAGTGTGGTGGCTCAACAGGTTCCGCTTTTCCTGGATGAAGCGGACTACCTAGATCCAGATCAATCGGGCTTCCGACCCGGTACAGCACGGAGACGGCATTGGTCGCGCTGATGGATGATCTCTGGAGGGCTCGGATAGGGTTTTTCCTCTGTCCTGGTCCTATTAGACCTCTCAGCTTTCTGATACCATCGACCATGGTATCCTTTTGCCGCCTTTGAGGGGTTGGGGAGGCACCGCCTTCGGTGGTTCTCCTCCTACCTCTCGGGCGGTCGCTAATGCTTGGGGGTCAGGTCGCCCCTAGGGTCCTCTTGTGGGGTCCCTCAGGGTCGGTCCTTTCCCCTTTTATTTAACATCTACATGAAGCCGCTGGGTGAGATCATCCGTGGTTTTGGGGTGAAATTCCATCAGTACGCTGATGATACTCAGCTGTACATTTCCACCCCAGGCCAGATCAGTGATGCCCTCCCTGATGACTCGGTGTTTGGATGCACGGAACTGGATGAGCGGGAACATGCTTCACTCAACCCGCCAAGACTGAGTGGCTGTGCATACCGGCGCCCCGCCCAGTCAAGATTATCCATCTTTGGCCATAGGGGAGAGGTGTTGCCCCCTGTGGATAGGGCTGAATCTGGGGGTCCTCCTGGATGTACGGCCCGCTGGAGGAGCAGGTGGGGGCCGCTGGGGGCTTTGCCCAGCTCCGCCTGGTTCGACAATCTTCGCCTTTTCTGGACCGACGCCTAAGACGTCACTCATGCCCTTGTTACCTCCAGGCTCGACTACTGCAACGCTCTATTTGGGACTGCCCTTGCATACCATCCGAGATTGCAGCTGGTGCAGAATGCGCGCGCTGGTGGTGATGGGAGTTACCCGGTTCTCCCATGACCCCTCCCTGCGCGCCTGCATTGGTTGCCGGTTGCGCCCGGTGAGATTCAAGGTTTTACTGTTAACATACAAAGTCCTTCACCACATGGGTCCTCAGTATTTAAGGGAGCGCCTTCTTCCAATGTCGAATACCGACGCTCTGTGCGAGCTCATAGGCAAGGACTCTCGTCCTGTCGGCAGGTCAATGCCGCCTGGCGTTCCTCGACGACGAGCCTTTTCTGTCATGCCCCTGACCTTTGGAATCAACTGCCTTTGGAGCTCCCGCCTGGCCCCTGACCTCCGTGACCTTTCGCCAGGAAGTTGAAGACCTGGTTATTTGACCAACCTGGGCTATGACCCTTTGGGAGGGTTGTTTAATTATTTTATAAATGTTTGAACTTATAATTTAATTTAATTGTTTTTTAATGTATTTATTGCCTCTTGTTTTAGTTGTAAGCAGCCGAAGTCTTCGGAGATGGGGCGGCATATAAGTTCAAATAATAAATAAATAAATAAATAAATATTTAAAGTAATTTATAAACCATTTTGAGATGTAGAATGTACTGCATATAAACTAAATAAAATACAGTATCAAAAAAAGGATGACAAATATTAGGAAAGGAAAACCAATTTATGATGGTTGAGGAGTCCTGGGGTCATGTGAGCATCATTTGTAACTTTCTGACAAGCAAAGTCAATGGGGAAGCTAGCTTCACTTAACAAGTATATTGCTAACAACTGCAGTGATTCACTTAACAACTATGGCAAGAAAGGTTGTAAAATGGGGCAGAACTCAACAAATATCTCATTTAGCACAATCATTTTTGTGGCGGTTATTAAGGAAATGTGATGGTTGTAAAAGTGAACACTGAGGTCATTAAGTGAATCCATTTTTTGCCATGGGGCCTTTTTTTGCCAGAAAACATAAGTGAATGCTGGTTTCTGGGGGGGGAAATCATCATAATTTGTAGTCATATGACTGCACGATGCTGCAAATGGTGTAAATTTAGGTCAGTTGCAGAGCGTCCAAAATGTAGTCACGTAACCATGGTGGGGTTCTAGATGTCACAACTTCAAATCCATGTCATAACTCCCTTTTTTGGTGTGTGTTGTAACTTTGAACAATCGCTAAAGACTGGTCATGAGGACTACTTGTACCAATGCAGTAGTTCTTGCAACACTTTCCTAAAAGTATGTTAAACAATATAAAAATCATGTTTCAGAAGGCTGGATAATATGTATGTCATTAAACTTTGAAAACATGTTTAGAAAGGAAAGTGTATTTTTTGACAACTTTATCACATTAAAAAAAACTATATAATTTTATTAATTACATCTTTTAAGAGCTACATTCTGGAAGTGAGTAAGGCTTGAGCCAAAGAGAGTAGGCCTTAATTTCTCTGTCATTTTTACTGTTCTGTTTCCTTCTACATTTCTTTACATTGCAAGGAATCCAGCCTTTTAGTTTTCATAGGCATCTTAACTGATCATTTGCAGAAAACACTTAAATTTAGGCTGAAGGACACACAAAATTAAGCTAATGATAAAAGATTGCCTGCTTCTGTTTTAGTAGAGGACTTAAGTACTCTACTGCAGATTTGAAAAGAACAGTTGCAAAACCTTGCAAAAATGCTTCCTGTCTCTGCTCTTCCCCTTCTGCTGACCTCTACAGTAGTTGGATTGCTTTAGAGGAGAATTGTTATTTTAATGGAAAGTGTTGAAAAAAAAGAGGGGGGAATGCAATCAAAATGAGGTACATTTCTAATCTACCATTTCTTTAAAAATTAAACTATCTTTTGTCTAAAATGAGTTACTCCTACTGCAAGTAGTCCTTGCTAGTCCCAGTAAAATCACAACTGAGTCCAAAATTTCCATTGTTTGGTTTTGCTCCATTTTACAATCTTTCTTGCTGCGGATGTTTAGTTAGTAATATGGTTAAGTGGTTTCATTTTGATTGCTTGTCAGGTCTTAAAAGGTGATCACATGACTTCAGGACACTGTAGCTGTCTTAAATACATGCCAGTTGCCAAGTGTTCAAATTTTGATCACATGATCATGGGAATGTTGTAATGGTTTTGTGAAAAAGAGTCATAGGTCACTTTTTTTCAGTGCTGTTATAACTTTGAACAGACATTAACCAAATGGTTGTAAGTCAGGGATTCCCATTATTTTTGAGTTGTAGCATATACTCATTACCCTTTGACTCACAGAGCTGTTTGGAAATAATTTATAGAGTTCAGGTGGGAGATGAAGGGAGCGTTTACCTGGATTTTCTAACTAATTTTTTAAAAATTCCAAAGAGGATTTTGTGTTTGGGATAGCAACTGCTACATTTCACTCTCAAATATTTTTCAACTATAAAACACTCTCAGATTCCTTTCCTTAAGAGAAGCAATAAAACTTCATGGGGGGAGAGTGGTAAGGCATTACTGTAGTAAATTAGTTTTTACTTTTTATAAACCACCTTATTGCTTCAGCTCATCCTTCTAACTTAGCCTCTCTTGTGGGTTTTGAGTGCATGGGCTGCTTTCTCACAACTCACTGGAGCAATGAAGAATAATGAGTTTCTTTAGGGAATACAGTAAATGCCAACGCTTGGTGATACCATTCAAAAGGTAGATCATACATCTTACCATACAACCATTAATTATACTACAAGTAATAAGGGAGGGAGATGAGCCCAAAGGATGACAATAATATTGGGTAAGTTCATCAATTAAGCTGAGATTGCCCTTTGCTGTATAGAACATGGAACATTAAGGTGCATTATATGGAACTGATAATATAACAAAACAAAATATCCCATACATTTAGAGAAAAAATGTGTCAACTCATACTTAATAAAAAGCTGCTGTTTCTATTTAATGGAATGCATTTTATTTTTCTCCAGCATCCTTTTTTCCCCATAAATATTTTGTATTTTGTGCCAATGATTTGGTTCTGGAGGCTTCCTTTTTATTTTTGCATTGAAAAACAAAACTAAGAGTCCTAAAAAACAAAACAAAAACATTTTCTGTAGTTCTTGTTTCCGTAAAGTTCCAACTTGATTGCTTTGTAAGAATGAAAGGAAGGAAATATTTGTTTATGGTGCAGACAACTGATATTATAAATTATAATAGATCTGGAAACATACAGATGCTTGTGGTTGCCTGTAAGTAAATAATTATGAAGTAATTGGGATTTTCTCTCAAAGTAAACCAGTTTTCACACTATTTTTCTTATATGTCCATGGACTAAATATTATTTCAGTGGGCTTGGAATCTGTGTTGCCTCATTCATTTCACTTACTAGGATGTTGTAAGCAGTGGCTTTGATCCAACAAAAGCTTGTTTTCAGATACTAATTCTAGTGTCTAAAAGATTTTCTGAGTTTATTTTACTCATACTGTGAACATGTAAATTCTTGTATACATTAATAATATGGAAATCTTTTAAACACTTGTTCATATTTCTTGAATTATGGATTTTTTCCTGCCTAAAAATAGTAATACTGTACTTGATTAGGCAGGCTTCAGGATTGACTTCTTTGACTTCTATCAGTTGCTTTTTTTTAATGTGCAGACTTCTGAAGTTTGAGTAACTCAGAACTTCTACGTAACTATGCAATATCCTTCTGAAAGGATACTATATAAGAAAAAAAGGAAGACTTAAGCTTTTAGGTATTTTCTGTACTCTCAATTGATTTCCAAGTGGGCCATTCCATATCAGTTACTTCTAATTCACTTAAACTGACCTCAACTGTTTTCATGGTAACTTAACCCCTCTTTTGGCATAGAGGTAGTCCTTGACCACAATTTTGGTCATTAAGTCTTGCAGTTATAACTCAAGGCACATGAGCGGTCTTGATTTCATAACTGTTTTATGATTATTGTAAAATGAGTCACCAAGGTCATTAAGTGAACCATGTAGTTGTTAAACAAATACATTCTTCCAAATGAGAATTTTTTGATAGAAATTTGCAATCATGACCACAGAACACTGAAACTGGTTGTAAATGCAAGCCAGTTGGCAAGCACCCAAAATGCAATCATGTGACTGCACAGTGGAGGACAGTTGTAACTTTGAGGATGGATCATAAGTAGCTTTTGAAGTCTGTTGAAATTTGAAATGGTTGTTAAATGATCAAGGACCATCTGAGATCCCACACTTCCCTTAACCTCTTAGCCTCTCAGAATGCCTTGAAAACCTAGCTTTTCCCACAAGTGTTGGGAAAGAGTAATGCTGGAACCCATTAATGTTTGTGGATATGTGGGATAATTGGTTTGGGGATGCCAGGAATTTATGTGAAAGTTTTTTTTGGTACTGTTTTTAATGTTATTTGTAAGTCACCCAAGATTATGTTGCTTAAAGTGGACATTGTGTTGCTTAAAAGACATAAGTCTTTTAAATACATGTTTTGTGATCAGTCCAAAAGATCTCTTACTGAATCTATTCAAATTCCATTATTTGCAATAATAGCACAACTTTAAAAATTACATTTATATGCCCTTCTCCGGAGACTCAGGGCGCTTACAATTTTGGGATACAACCCAATGCGCTCAGCAATAGCCTTCATTCCATTGTATATGCCTGCTTATTACTAAGTGGCATTTTTACAAAGTCAGCTTATTGCCCCCAACAATCTTGGGTCCTCAATTTACCTACCCCGAGGATGGAAGGCTGAGTCAACCTTGAGCCTGGTGGGATTCGAGCTTGCAGTAATTGCAGGCAGCTGGAACTTAAGTGCTAGGCATTTAATAGCCTGCACCACCAAGGCCCCTATGGAAGTATTTTCTTATGGAAAGAATCTGTGGTCACTAGGAATCACAAGTGACTTGATGGCACATAATCAAATCAGTCCAGGTATTAGCCAATGTACTGGAAACTGATTAGTGATTCACTGGTAATAAAAATTACCTAGTACCCTTGAGATTTATGGAACCTACACTCCTTGTTTTTTAGCAGATATGTCCAAATATTAGACAGTGGCTGTCAGGTTGCTTAGTGTTCCCAATCTGGTGCCCTTCAGATGGGTTGGCATTGCAATTTGGCCAGTTTGGCCTAATGCTTAAGGCACCAGGCTAGAAACTGGGAGTTCTAGTCCTGCCTTGGGCATGAAAACCAGCTGGGTAATTTTGAGCCAGTTATTTTCCCAGCCCAACTCACCTCACAAGGTTGTTGTGGGGTAAAATAAAAGGAGGAGCAGTATGTGTGTTCATTGCTTCAAGTTATTTCTAAAATAATAAAAGTTGGGATAAAAATCAAGCTCAACCGACCTCACAGGGTTCTTGTTGTGGAGAAAAGAGGCGGAAGATATATTGGATATGTCTGCTGTCTTGAGTTATTTGTAAAAATAATAAAGGCAGGATGTAAATAAACAAGTAAAAATATCCATATTTTTCCATTCGAAATACTATAAATTGTGGTCTCAAGGCATCTGGAAGGTATCTGGCTCAGAAAAGATCATTTCAAAATGGTAAATTCAAATTCAGAACAGCTCTGATCTCTTCTAACTCGCAGAGTTTATTGGAGTTGCATAATTTGAAGGCTCCAATGCTTAAATTTGTTTGAAGGAGATTTCAGTACAGGAAGCCATGTGCTTGGCACACATATTTGGTTTTTTTCCAAGCAGAGGAATGTGAGGAACGCAAGTGCAAGATAGTACACAACAGTACTTTCTCCTCAAGAGTTTTTAGGGCTGTTTTGTTTTTCCTAGCCAAAATCAGCACTGTTTTGTTCTGAAATTTCCTTTTGCTATAGCACTGTATGGTTTCTTCCTTTGCAGTGTTTGTTCTTTTCTTGGACTGGGCTACTACAACAGCAATCTCTCCCCGACCTGAGTAGGATGCAAACAGAAGTTTCGGGGTGGGGGAAGAGAGAAAATGCAAAAGATTTGAGGTGCCGGGCCAAATAAAAAAAAAGAGCCAACTGTATTAATAGATAGATAGAATTCTTTATTGGCCAAGTGTGATTGGACACACAAGGAATGTGTCTTGGTGCAAATGCTCCCAGTGTACATAAAAGAAAAGATACATTCGTTAACCACTTAGACGTGGCAGATATGAATAGCTTTCCTTTATACTTCTCATAAAAACCCGAAGTTGTTGCACAAGAACCACCCATGAACCACTGCAGAGCCGCTAGGAGGCCTTACACTCGAATTTAACTCAAAATTTTCACTCAAAATTACGATCCTTTCCGCTCCTTAAATATTTTTTCTCCTTCACGCCTCCCTCCGCCGTTTGCATTTTCTTAGGTCGGCATGTCTTAAAAAAATATTCCAAAGAATACCAGTTTATAGAAAATGTGGCATTTCCGAGAAGGAGCTGGTTCCCTATAAACTAGGTGCAAAAATCTGTGTTCCGTTTGAGATTGATATACCGAGCTCTCCGTTACATCTGCCTTTTTACAACTAAGTCACGCTCCGCGACAAGACACCCTGCGCCCCCGCCTCCCTCGCTTTTGCGCGGGGGAAGGATGACTGGAGCTCCATCGCACGTGTTTTCTTGGGAGGGGGAGAAATGAAACTGCGCTCGCCAAACGTGCAAAATCCACACGTTTTTACGCGGCTAACCCGAAAGGAGTTTGCTGGCTTCCTTTTTTTTTGCACTCTCGCTCTCTGATCCCCCTCCTCCACCCCCGCCCGCCCGAGTTTTCAACTTTCGATGGTTGCTCTGATTTGTTTCCTTGCCTCTGGCACCTTCCGAGTGCGCACGAGTTCCTGGCAAAGCGTATATGGGTGGCCCGAGAAGAAATCGGGAGTAAAAGTATCTTCCAGCAGAGAGAAAGTCAGCGCTTTTCCTGGCAGGGCAGCGTTTCCAGTAACGTGATCAAGCTCTTCCCGCTGACCTTCTTGCTCGGTTGGAGATGCGAATGCGCGCCAGAGCCACTGGATCCTCCTGCCAGCCAAAGGCTGGTCAGAGGCGCTCTCTCGCTGCTACACGCAAATTCTTTTAAGAGTTACTGGACGGCTATTAAAACAGAAGGGGGGGGGGGAACACACAAAAAAAAACTTTCTTCGCCTAATATGGTAACAGGAAATGGGCGTGACTTCGGCCTGCTGTAGGGTGGGGAAGCCTGAACAGCAGGCAGTTGTGCTGATGAAGTAGAAGAGCTGGTTTTACTTCTGTTGCAGAGCCGAAGTGCGTTTCTGCCCCCTTTTTGGCAGGCGGCTGCTCCAGTTTCCTTACTTGAGAATTGTGCAACCTCTTGCTATCAGAAGGGAAGAGGAGGGGGGAAGAGAAGAGAGACAGAAAAAGATCCAGCTTCCTCTGCTGCTGCAGTTGTTTGCCGCCTTCGTCGCTACAGTTCTCCACCTCGCTCGGCCCCCCTTTCTGTTCCCCAAGCTGTGATCTCAAATCTGTGACTCAGAGACTTGCAATCCTGACACCGCAAAGTGCGGTTGGCGGAGAAGGCGACTAGCACCGGGGTTTTTTCGCTTGGAGCAGGTAGACTGCAGGACTCTGCGCAGGAAGCAAATTGAGCGAGAGGAGATCCACTGCAAGCTGTACTCGCCGACGCCAGTTCTCCCCAACCTTTCCCCAAACTTTCTGGTTTCTTTTCAAGTAGCCTTTTCAGCTCTCTTGGCGTTTGGTTGATTGCCTGGAATTTTTTTCTTCTTTTGGCCGGTGGGGGAGTGGGGATTAGGACCCATGAGAGGACTGAAGGAAAGAGAAATGGGGAAACTAACCTTTTAGTCTGCTTCAGGAAAACACAGAGGTAAGTGGAGCTTTACGCCTCTCTGTCACCCCCCTCAGCCCCCCCCCCCAAGAAACCGCATCTCGCGTGGCGTCGGTGCCTTTGCAGCTCTGGCCGATTTTGCAAAGAAGCAGTTGTTGATGGGTGTTGGGGGGAAGGCCTCGAGAGCTCTGGCGAACTTTTTGGTTGGCTTTCCGGCGTCTCTTCAATCGCCTGCAAGAATGCGTGGCGTGGCTCTTGTTTGTGCAGCCAAGCGTTTCGGCCGGGCGAGCAGGCAGTCGCGGAACGGAGGGGCTGTTTTCCCTTCCGAACCGGGAAATGAGATACGTGCCTGCGGAGTTCTACTTCGAAAGGCGCCTGGCAATTACTTGCGGGGGGAAGACCCTTCGAATTGCCTCGGCTTTCGATCGCCGCATACTTCCTGTTGAAGGGCGTTCGCGATTCCAGTCGCTGCTACTTTGCGCCCGCCCGCCCCCCCCCCGGTTCATTTTAATCCTCTGGATTTTTTAAAATCTGATTTAAGGCGGAGAACAGGGGAAGGAACAGTTAAAGATACGTTTGGTGTCTAGTAAATTGGGTATAATATTTCCTCTTTTCAATTCCTTCCGCCCCTCGGGTTTTGTCGGGCTTCCTCACCCCGGTTACCAATTGACACTGTTTTTGCAGAGAATGAGATACAGTACTCTTCTCCTCAGCCCATCCCCTGGGACTGCAGATTCGCTCCTGCTTGTCAATCTGATTTGTGACAGATAAATTAGAAGGACTTTATGTGGTCCTTGTATGTCTGTCTGTCCCGGGATGGTAGATGCTTTCAACATTCGAGAAAGTGTCAGAAGAGAGGCGCCGCCCCCTTATTTTTTTAATGTCTTGAGTGCATAAACTACAGTACACGAATGCTTAGGCTAGAGATAGATGTGAGGAAGATCACTTTGTTATCTGTTCAGCCCACCCCA